>PVKP010017203.1:0-46616 GCA_004027715.1 Plecturocebus donacophilus
TCTTCATCCATTCATTTACCCTTCAATCATCCATCTATCTGACAAATATTAGGCATCTGCTGTGTAACTGACCTCATCTTAAGTGGTGGGTAGATGTTCTTTCTCTTGTGGAGCCTCTCTATAGAGCAGGAAGATCAGAAAAAGGCACACCCCACATTATAATGGAGTTTAAAGAGATGAGCTATATATATTATATAATGGAAGATTATAAAAGAGCGGTTGAACCAAAGGAAGAAGTGATTCACACAGTCTGGGGCATATCACACAGTCTGGGGCATACCATATCATGGTAGGGGAAATTCATCTAGAGTGACATTTGATTAGAATTAAAAGATGATCTGGAGTTGGCCAGGCAAGAAAAGAGGGCAGTGGCAGTAGTGTAGACAGACATGCAGAAGGAAAGATGTGGTACGTTATGAGAACTACTAGTGGGTAATGTGGGTAGGGGCACACATATGAACAAAAGCAGGAGAGGAAGACAGTGGACACACGAGGGAGCCCCACAGGGCTTTCTAAGGAGGAAACTTTTCTACTGGCAATGAGGAGTCCATAAGGAATCCAATTTAGGGAATAATCTGTTTATATTTGTATTTGAGGAAGCTCTCACAAATACAGGGGAAGACAAAAAGCTCAGGAATTGGTTAAGTAGCCAAGTTTTCAAATAAAATTCTAAGTGACTTTCACATATTTATTTCTTTGTTTTGACGTTCATTTATTAAATAGAAGACTAGGGGATAGCAAGGCGAATAAAAGCATATGTAATCCCTGCCTACATATAACATTGAGTCTAGTTGAGAAACCAGAAATTATTTAAATAATTACATGACACTGCAGCTGTGACGATAAATTTAGAGGTGAGTATGTGGTCTCAGGAGACCCTGTTAGAGAGTTATTTGTCCTGGTTAACTTCTATGAGCAAGTGACATACACCCTGAGATTTGCAGGAGCAGTGGCAATCAGCCAAGAGCTGTGGGCAGAGAATAGTGTTCCAGACAGACTGACAATGCACAAAAGCCCTGTTTTTGAGGCATGGGAAATGTGGAAAACGTGGGGGTGCCTGGAATCAAGGAGGTGAGGTGAAGGATTCAGGGCATAGCATGAGGCAGGAGATCAGGAGCAGATGCTGAGTTTCGATCCAGATCTTGAGCTTCTCACTCTGAGCTTGAGCTTCTGAGAATGGACAATGTAAAACAAAGCCAAGTCACCCTGGCCATCCCAATCGAGGCCATTCTGTATCAGCTAACAAAGATGACCTGAAGACATGTGAGTGAACCCAGCCAACATCTGAGAGCAACCCAGCCAAACACAGCCTTAAATGTCTAATCTTCAGACTCAGGTATGAAATAAACAGTTATCGTGTTAAGTCACTGGATTTTAGAGTTGTTTGCTATGTGCGAATATGCTTTGGGGAGCACAATGAGGTGTTAAGAATGATTCTTTGGGTGCTGGTTCATACATCTGAATCACTACTGGATTCATTCTCTGAAATTAGACCAAGATTTAAATTACTGAGTAAGCTATCTCTATAATAAGGACTGGGAAGAATCAGTTTAATCACGACTAGGAAAACCAGAAGGGTACTTTGCTATGAGGATGAAGATCCACTCCGAAGTACCAGTCCAACCAGTTTATATTGTGTATAATTCTTGGGTCATTCTTTTGATCTTGAGTCTAATTGACCTGAGTTCAAATTCTATCTCTAACACTCAATTTTTGTGTGACTATGGAAAGTTGGTTAACTTTCCTGAATTTAAACTGGAAAATAAAAACAATATCTATTTGTAAAGCTTTTGTAAGCATTATATAAATGGCAGCTGAAGCATGAACCACATCACCTGGCCTTTATTTCATACCCAAAGCATAGTTGCTATTATAATTATACAAATCTTTGTTCAGGCTGTTCTCCATCTGCTTGATGTTTTTTTTTCTTCTACAGGTTCTTTTTATGCTTTAAACTTGGCTCTAGACTCACCAAATCATTGAAGCTCTTCCAAATTATTTTAACACAGCACTGACCTTTCTAAAATGTTTGTATCTCTGTATTTTTGCAAACTTTCATTCATCATATAGTTATAGAGCGTCAACTATGCACTCATCACAAAGGAAAATAATAATAATACACTACTTTGCCCTACTCACAGGTGGCAAACAACACATGGTCTCATATTTTCATTTAAAACTGAGTATTCATTTCACTTTCCAGATTACAATTTCTTTGATAAACATAATTTCATTTCATATTCACAAAGGCCTGGCAGAAAGGCAGAGCAAGTTTTGGCATCTTATCTCCCATCAAAGATGAGTCTAAGCTCTCTGGACCATGCTCTTCACCTCCTTGTCCCTTGGTAGGCAACTTAATTAAAGACTTATCTGATTTTACTTATTTTGTGATGTATTTGTCTTCTACATTTGTATGGTGGCTCCTGAGCTCAGAGAACAGGGCTTCTATATCTCTATATCTCTAGGGTCTAGCTAAAGGCCTGGCAGAGGACAGGCATTTAATACATATTTGCTGCATGAATTGGAGTCAGGAAGTTTGAAGGACTTGCTCAAATACACATGAGAAATCAACAGCTGACCTGGGGTTAGAATATAGTTTTTTATTTCTCTGGATTCAATGCTCTCTACATTACAAATTGTCTTCTATTAATTTCATAGTGCTGTGGTTGATTTTATAAAACAGAATAAAAGTGTCTCACAAAGAAGATAGTTTGTTAAGAGCATGGAAATTTGTAATCTGGAAAGTGAAATTAATACTTACTTTTAAGTGAAAATATGAGAACATGTGCCACTTGCTCCCTATGAGTAGGACAAAGCACTGTATTATTATTATTAGGGTTCTTCAGAGAAACAGAACCAATAGTAGATTATATGTAAATCTCCATGTATACATACATACATGTTTGCAGATTTCTAACAGGAATTTGGTTCATACAATTATGGAAGCCAAGGGAACCCACAATCTGTTGTCTGCAAAGTCAAGAACCAAGAAAGCAGGTGATACAATTCAATCTAAGTCTGAAGGCCTGAGAGCCACGGCTTGGGAGTAGGAAGGGGACAATGCTGTAAGTCTCAGGCCAGAGGCTGGAGAATCTTGAACACAGAAGTTTGAAGGTAGAAGAAGATGGATGCTCCAACTCAAACTCAGAGAGCAAATTTGTCCTTTCTGTGCTTCTCTATTCCATTGGGGCCCTCAAATGATTGGATGATGCCCACGTCCATCAGTAAGGGAGATCTCCTTTATTCAGTCTACCCAATTAAATGCTAATATCTTGCAAAAACACTCTCATGGACACACCCAGAAATAATGTTTTACCAGCTACTTGAGTATACCTTAGCCCAATGAAATTGGCACATAAAATGAACCATCACAGTGAAGTGTTCATTAAAATAATCTGTTAATGAATGAACATAGGCAGAGGTCAAGGAAGTGATATTTATGAGCATCTACTATTAATATAAAACATGTTATTTTATTTAATATTCATAGCAACTTTATGAGGTCAGCATTATATCTGTTTACAGATGAGAAAATGGAAGCTCACAAAGGTAAAGTCACTAATGTGTGTAGGTAAGTTGTGGGGTTGGCATTATAAGCCAAGTTGGTTGAAATTCAGTGCCTGATCAGTTTTCATTATACTCTGCAGACAAAAGACTGTGAACTATAGCACTCCAGGCCATGTGGACACATTGATGAACATACGCATGGGTGAATGCTGTATTTTTAATTTTTTTTTTTACTGCCTTTCAGTTGAGAGAATGGGCCTGAACACGACAGTTTTCAAATTCAGAGACTTAGTCTCCTAATCCCCAGACTGTAATTTTCACTCCTGTGGCTTTGTAAATAATGTTTTTTTGTCATTTCATAAAATGCCTCTGATTAGGAAGGGATTGATCATTTCCTAAGACTGTTTTGTAAGAAATGCCCAAAGCCACTTGGCGTCCCCTGTTGGTGCTTATTTCTCTGTGTTTTTGATAAAATATAATTGTCTTAAGTCTCTCAGGATTGATTAAATGGAATGTTCAAAAAGAAAGCTGTCTTATTACTGACCCTGCATCCTTTAGTTAATAAGTTTTTTCCTAATTTTACTTCAAAGATGAAAGTTTCTTAATTAACCATCAGAGGTTCTCTGAAGCAAAGTATATTAAAATCATATTATGCCTTCCTGAGGCTTTCCTTGGATTTTTTATTAAGCAAAGCTATTGGAAGTAAAGATATGAGGGTAATTGTATCTATATATAATAAAAAAAGATACACTTATGAGTTTTCTATTCTAATCAACATCACTGCCACACTGTAAAAGTCAATTATTTTGTAATATTTAAGAATGCTAATAAAAATGAATGTTATTTAGCCCAATCTTGTTAGCTCTGGAAATGAGAAACAAGAATATCAAGGATTAAAAAAAAATCACAGCTCAATTCCAAATGCCATTTAGCAAATGTGTGTCAGAGCAACTTGATCTATTTCAACAGTTATTTATTGATTACCTGCCATATGCCAAGCAGTCTTCCTATGTTCTGAGAGATAGAAAAATTAAGACATTGACCCTGCCCTCAGTGAGCTCACAAACTTCACAGGAGAGACTGTTTCTTTGCTTGTAAAACAGGTGACACTGGACATGCACTATAATACAAATATGTGCAAGGCAGTGATGTCCTAGGAAACTGTTCTGGAGTGGAATAGTCCTGTTTTGCCAGTTTTCATGGTAGAAATATTTCTACCGCAGTTAGCGTCAAGCTGCCAATTTAACAACTCCCAATAATTTGTAAATTGGCTTGAAAAATTCCTGAATATTTTAACAACCGGCTCTCATAAGCACGTATTATCCAGCTTCAACACATCACTGGAAATAGAGTAGAAGCGCAAATGAAAGCAGCAGTGAATTTTGCCTGGAATGGGGCTAGAAGAGGATTCAGACCCAAGGGAATTTGAGCTAAGCCTTGAGGATGAACAAGATAGTAGGGCAGAGAACTAGGAAGAAGAATGTGCCAGGCAAAGGGAATATCATATGCAAAAGTTAGAAGGCTGAGAATTCACTGTGTGCTGGGACATATGTGATCAGACAGAGTTGATTCTGGGACTCTCAAAGCTGAGGGTTACACCAGGGCCAGATTGTTAAAAATCTTGAATGCCACACTAGGAGTTATGACTTCTTTGTATAGTAAATAGGAGTGTCTGGAGGGGGCTCACAAAACCCATTTGAAGAACAACTACAGAAATAACCCAAGCACAGATGGATTCTGCCAAATGGCCAGGCATTCTGCAAACATGGTTATTTTCAAAATGACTGATTTCTTGGCTGAATTTTATTGTTTTTCAAAGAATTTGGCTTATTTAAAAGCATGATCATATGAGGCGGGAGAAAGTGAAGGAAAGAAATACGAAGATAGATTGTAATGCATCTGTATTGTAATTTAAACTATTTAAAATGTATTATGTGCTCATTACAGAAAATATAAGTATGAAAAAGAGGAAAATAAGAATTACCTGTCATCCTATCACCCATATATAGCAGCCTCTATCATTCTGATTTCCATCTTTCTAGTATTTTTTATGTATTCTTTTATTATGCATATATTTTTAAAAGTGAAAATTCATTTATATTATACACATTTTATTAAAATTTTTCAAGATTACCCCCACAGGTCAATATGTGTTTGTCTCTATCTTCACTTCTAATGATTGTGTAGCATTCTATTGATTGGAGGTTAGCTTGTTTCTGAAATCCACCATTTGTGGAAATTAAGATTGTTTACAATTTTTTACTATCTCAACTGGTACTCTGAATAAAGACTTCTTTTCACTCTTAGCATACATTTTCCCAGGACAATTAAATGTTAACACAATTTTTTTTTCTGTTACAGTTTTCTTTTTAAAAGCAAATTTCAGGGAAACAAAATAAGATGCCACTTTGGAGTAATTTCACTAATCATCTCATTGTCCTTAACACTTCCTTAACTTCTAATATAATTCATTGTTGAGATGTCTATATTATACTTATGAGACCAAGTTCTCACAGGTTTCGGGACACACATAATCCTTCTGTGACGGCAGCTAAACACTATGTTCTGCTGCTTATCTCTTCTTCTACACCATATCAGTAGCACAGGGTTTTATGTGACAAATACCTGGATAGCCAAATATCCTCCACTAAGGAATTAAATTCATATTTGCACTAGTCATGGTGTCACATGTGTGAGAGGATTGTCTTATAACTATCTATATGGTGTACTCTCTAGAGGTACCAACATAAAAAGCAGTGGTTTACTTAATCTGATAGTCAGTGATTCTTTTAGAGGCATTCCTTCATGGGAAATAATGATCACACAACATGTTCTTATTAATTAAGTTCCTCTTGGCTGGGCATGGTGGCTCACACCTGTAATCCCAGCAGTTTGGGAGGCAGAGGTGGGTGGATCACCTGAGGTTGGGAGTTTGAGACCAGCCTGATCAATATGGAGAAACCCTATCTTTATTAAAAATACAAAAAGTAGCCGAGTGTGGTGGCAATTGCTTGTAATCCCAGCTACTCAGGAGGCTGAGGCAGGAGAATCGCTTGAACCTGGGAGGTGGAGGTTGCAGCGAGCTGAGATCGCGCCACTGCACTCCAGCCTGGGCAACAAAAGCAAAACTGCATCTCAAAAAAAAAAGTTTATTTTGTGCCAAGCAAAATAAGATACTGAAATGAGATGCTGAAATTTATTTTTGAGCTTCAAAATGAGATCCTGAAAATTCTTTTTGAGACTAGATTATAGATCACATTGAACTTTAGCTTAGGTATCTGAATTTTATCCCAGCTTATATTAGTTATGAAAAGGTCTTCAATAGGAAAAACAGTAAATGAATCTAGGTACAAGAGAGAAGTCAGCTTTTAGGAATAGCCACTGCTTGAATAATTTGGGAGTGAAAATGCTTTTCTTTGCTTCAACTGATATATTGTATTACTGAACCCATGCAGTAAATTTGGGAAATCTCTCTAAGCCTGCTATATACCAGACACTTCACCAGAAAAAGAAGAGATGCAAAATAAAATAACTGCCTTTCCTGAAAGAAATGCATTTGAGAGTAAAATACATGAGTGTGTAGTCACAAAGCAACACAGTAAATCCCATAATAAAAAACACATAAAATAAAGAGCTATGGTAGAGCAGAGTCTAACTCTTTGAAAGAAGTGGCAGAGAGTAGTCAAGAACTCCATTCAATGATGATGCTCTGAATAAAGACTTCTTTTTACTCTTAGCATACATTTTGTCAGGACAATTAAATAAGTGTAAATATACATATTTTTATATTTTGCTTAGAGTGGATTTTCATGTATAAATAGAAGCAGGCAAACAGAAGGAAGGGCATTTCAGAGACAGAAAACAGTATGTGCAAAGACAGGTTGACTTGAAACAGTATATACATATTTATCATAATATGCATTATATATCATCCCCAAACTAGATTTTAATTGTAGATTTGAACCTCAGGAATGATATACATAGGTAAGATCTGTGCTATAGTCAAAAACCTGGACAGCACCATGGAAGACAGGTTATAAGGCGACAAGACCATATAGAAAAAACACAAATCTAAGTGGAAAGAAAACGGTGGCTTGGATAAAGATAAGAGCAGTGGGGATAAAGCAAAGAGAGATATGAAAGGTATTTAGGAGATACAAGTGCAAAGGGCCTGGTGACTAGCTAAAAGTAGGAATGGTAGGTGGGCAGTATAAGGCTCCCTGATTTCTGGCTGGGATGGCTAGCAAGTGATGGAGATATTAAAAAGGTAGAATATAGGAGAAGCAAGTCTCATGAGTTCAACTGTGGGCATAATGCTTTTAGATACTGTGAGAAATCCAAGTGAGAATGACTGGGTAGCAATGGCTTATATTGCTAGGTTTTGCAGATGATTGGGATACTGCAAATTCTGAGACAGTAAAAGGTTAACATATTTCAATGCTTTAGTTTTTTATCAAGGTCACAGCTTGTGTCTTCCACCATGTACAAACCAGAGGCTAAAGGACTTTACAGCTTCACAGTTGGAATCTGCATCTTTTCTTATGTGCAGCAGAGACCCGTAGCATATCTAAAGTAACTGCTGAGAACTCGATGTATGACATCTCCTAATTAAAGATCACCACCAAGTTAGGGATCACTGGAAGCAGGTAAGAGGGAAAGTGCATTTATTATCAAACAAAAACCCATACCAAGTCTAGTATTGATTTTTATTGAAGTAGTAGCATTTGCTACAATTGACTTTCATTTTTGTTTTGAGAACTACAGTTTGCAGAAAAGCATCAGTAGTTTTTTTTAGCTCAGTTTTTCAGATGCAATAAATTTACCTGACAAATTCATTCATTCGCTCAACTACCATTTTTGAGTGCTCATTATTTATTAATTTATTTTTAAGAGAATCAAAGGTGAATACAATTTAGTGCCAAGTAAGACATGGTCCTGACTCACCAGAAACACACAGCAGATTTCTTTCTTTATAATTACTGGTGTAGCTATCAGGATTATAAAGATAATAAATATAATTTGTTTATGGTTTTGATGAATAAACTCTTGATCTCTTTCACCTCCCAGTAAGAGACATACACTGCTAGGCTAAATTATCTTCTTTCTGGTCTTCAGCCAGGAGGAAATACAATATAATAAAAGGATTTATTCTGATCATATGTATGACCACGCATGGGGACTTGTTTTTATGCAGATTCCCAAACTCAAGCTCTGGAAATTTGGACTCCTTAGGTCTGAGGTATAAAATTGGCAATTTTCCATTGCTGTAATAACCTGTAGGAAATTCTGAAGTACATGTTTTCTCAGGTATACTTGAGAAATCCTGTTGCTTTAGACACAATAAGGGCTAGGAGGTCTAGCTGATCAGAATACCAATTCCAACTTTATCAGTAGCAAGCAGTGCAACAGTGGGCAAAGTTTTCTAAAAAGTCTTTAAATCATCTCAGAAAAATGACCCTGGGACATTTTTGCAGAACAAAATGAAATTTTATATGTAACATATTTGATATTTAATTAATGCTTAATTTTACTTTTTTTCCCCTCACTTTTCTTTTTAAGCCCCAATTAGTACTTGTTATGATTGCCTTTCATTTTCCTTTGGAAAACTACAGTTTGCAGGAAAACATCAGTAGTTGTCTTTTTAGCTCAGATGTTCAGACATCATATGTTTACATGATAAGTTCATTCATTTATTCAACTGCCTTTTTTGAGTGCCCATTACTTTTTGTGCCTCTAATCTACAATTCATCCTTTCTTTCTTTAGAACTCCTGTGTATTCTTTTTATTTCTCACTGGACTCTGCATTTCTTGAGAACAGAAGTTTGTCTTCATTTTATTTCTTATCTTCAAAACCTGCATGCAACAGGTGTATACTAAAGTGCTTACCTAGAAAGTTATCCTAATACCTTGATACCTACCTTTATTTTATGCTCTTGTATCAAAATGATTATTGTTTACAAGATTCACATTTTCAAAAACTCATTAATGCTTCATTGTCTTTTTATAACATAACACATTTGGCAAGAAATAGGACTATGCTTTCTTTAATTCCCTACTTAAGAGAAAGTCCCTGGCCAGGCATGGTGGCTCATACCTAAAATCCCAGCAATTTGGGAGGCCAAGGCAGGAACATTACTTGACCCAATGGGTTTGAGATCAGCCTGGGAAATACAGGGAGATAAAAAAATTATCCAGGCATGGTGTTGTACCAGCTACTAGGGAGGCTGAGGTGGCAGGATTGCTTGAGCCTGGGAGGTCAAGGCTGTAGTGAGCTATGATTGTGCCACTGCACTCAGCCTGGGCAACTTAGTGGACTTGCCTCTAAAAGAGAAAAGAGAAAGTACCTGATTAAATTCAGGAAATGATAATATCAAATGCTTATTTTGACAATTCATGCAGATTCATGAATACGTTGGCCAAAGAATGACTTAGTGACTTAGATGACAGCAAGTAAGTTGGCAAAAGCATTTACCATGTTACTTTTGTTTGTTTAGTGTATACTTATTGAGTTCTCACTGTGTGCCAGACATTGTGTTGGTGGTGAGGGAATGCAATCAACAAAATGGTTCTTATGTTCAAGGAATATATGGGTTTATAATAAGGGCAAACCAATAATAGATAATTTCAACACATTATGGTACATACTATCCTAGAGAAAAGCATGGGATGTTTTGGGACTCCTGACTTACTGTAAAGGTGAAGGGGGAAGTTTTCTGAAGGGGATTATAGTCACGCTGAAAGACAGAGGAGTAAAGAGTGGTTCTATGGCTGCATGATGGTGTAACTCATCCCTAAGTTGATATGTTAAAATCCTAATCCCTAAAGTGATGCTCTTTGGAAGGGGACATAAGGTCTGATCTTTGGCTTATGTCCCCCTTCCAAAGGCCAGACCGGTCTTCAGTGGGATTAACGTCTTTATAGAAGAGGTCCCTGCTCCTTCTGCATGTGAAAATGCAGCAAAAAGATGCCATCTACGAACCAGAAAGAAGGCCCTTACCAGACACCAAATCTGTTGGTGTCTTGATCTTGGACTTCCCAGCCTCCAGAACTGTGAGCAATAAATGTCTGTTGTTGATATTCCACCTAGTCAATGGTATTTTGTAATAGCAGTCCACACGAACTAAGACAAGTGGCAAGGCAAAGGAATTAAAATGTGCCTCAGAGTAAAGCAACAGCATGTGTCAAGACCAGAGATGGGCAAGCACTTCATAATCATGATTCGCAAGTAGCTCCATCTGGTTGTGAGAGAAGAGGTTGGAGCAAGAAGTGTGGAATCCTATCATGGAGAGACTTACTTTGCTCAGGCTAAGTAATTTTCTTTGTCATGAATATACAGGAAAGCCATTAAAAAATTTCAAGGATAGATGCGACATCATTATTATAACTGTAATTCTAAGTTCATGTTTGCAGCTCACCATAAATTTTGCTTTTACTGGACAGATCATTTTTAAAAAACATTTATTAAATATATTTATATTTATTAAGAAATGTAACTTTCACAATGGCTTGTGAGTTAAGTGACTAATAAGAGCTCATAAAACTAAATAATTAAATATAATAAAATGTCATCTCAGAGTAGAGGGCTCTATTTATTTTAAACATAGCACATTATATCTAAGATCATATTAGGAACTTCTAGTGTAAGTTGCTTCTGGCTGGAATTACTTCAAGCAGGCTCTCTGAATTGTTCAATTTTATCAGTCAGGATGAGCTAGGTTACGTTGCAGTAACAGCTTCCAACTTATAGTGGTTTTAAAATAAACAAAATATTCACAGTATTCATGTCCATTATGGGTGATACGTGGTATCATGGGCTATACTGATTTCAGTGACTCAGCCTCACAGATTAATGAAAACACTGTCTTCTAAATTGCTGTCCAGTGGACCAAAGGGAAGAGGGCAGCTTTCAACACATCATCTATCCACAGTTGTCATCACTCAAACATAAAGAAGCCAGGAAAATCAAGATCATTATGTATCCCGAAGAGGCAGAGACTGACAATATTTGACAAACATCATTAATTACTATCACACCAATAAAATAGCTACTAAATCCACAACAATAAAAAAAAGACACAAGATAAAACCACCACCTAAATTCAAGAATGACCAACATTGTCTTGCTAGAATGGATAATGTTTTACCACCTAGAAGGCCAATAGTAGTTCTATACATCTTGTGACGAAGTATGGGGAGGAAATGGGTGGTTTTTATAGTGTGAGGTTCATAAAACAAAAAAAGTCCCACCTGCCAAAAGTCACCTGAGGCCTCTTCATTATTCCCACATTGTCTTCTGCTTGTCACACAGCCCCAGGGGCTATAGCAAATTAAAACTCAGTAACTATACATCTATCTCAGGGTACTTTTGTTTTGTTTTTTATTTGTATATTTTCTTTTGTTTTATCAGAGGCAGGGTCTTGCTCTGTAACCCAGGCTAGAGTACAGTAGCACAATTATAGCTCGCTGTAGCCTCAAACTCCTGGGCTCAAGCTATCCTCCCACCTCAGCAGCCCAGGCAGCTAGGATAACCTTAGTAGCCACCATGTCAAGCTAATTAAGACTTTTTAAAAATTTATTTAGAGAGAACGGGTCTCAGTATGGTTGCCCAGGCTGATCACCAACTCCTGGCCTCAAGCAATCCTCCTGCCTTGGCCTCCCAAAGCACTGAGCACTTACTGTGCTCAACCAAGGACATTTCTTTTTGCTGTGTCTAAAATGTTCTTTCCTCCCACTTCTCCAGTTGTTCAATATATAATTAGAGGCTATGATTGCCAGAAAAAAACAGGGCAAGCAATGTTATGCTATGTGAAATACAAGGTAATTTTTTTTTCCTTTTTTTGCTTTGGCCTTTCTCTGAAGAAACTAAATAATTGGTAGCATTGACTAGTCTCTCAATCCCTTTATCATGGCCCCGGAATTTGGTCCTGGAATGTATAGGATAAAGGCAAAGCCATGGCGTTGTGGTTTCTGCCTATTCTCCTAGAAACAATTTCTTCTAGTGGCAAAACCAAAGAGAGGACTTTGAAGTGGAGCATTGGGAAGGCTGTGGAAACAGAAACATACAGATGTGCCTCTAAATCCCAGCTCTACTGCTTACTAGCTGTGTGGACTTGAAAACACTAACCTCTAGTGCCTCAGTTTTTTCATCTGGTTGAATGAAAATAATAATAGACACACACACTGTGAGGTGACTGTGGTAACATTTTAAATGTAAAATACATAGAAAATACCTGGCTAGAATTTGTATTACAGTTCACAGGCAGCCAGAGATGCATTTCCTAAGCTAGAGTCTATTTGTATGTGAATTGTGAGTACAAAATAAAATTATTCTAGTAAAATAACATTTCTTGGTTATCTGTGAAAGCCACATGTTTTATCTCTGACAACCCTGTGTAAAGGAGGTCTTTGTTGCCCCATGAACTTCATTCCAATTAAGACTCTTTCCAGCTACTGCTGCAATGATTAGCAGCTCAAAGACACGAAATGCAAACTAATAAAAGAACAATAAAAAAGGGATATAGTAATTTTTTTTTGTTTTCCTAAGGCCTAAAAGTTCAGGCAGCTAATGGCCAATGAGCATGTACCATGCGCCATGTTGTTTCTGGGCTTTTCCCCTGCTAGACTGTACATTCCAGAAATCCAGATTTTATGTCTACCTTGTAAAGTCAGGAACTAAAAGTGGTACTGGCATGTAAAAGGTGCAAAAAATTATTTGAATAAATGCTTTATTGAGTCATCCAGATTCATTCTGGGTATACGGTTGACCTGAAATAAGTGGTAACATTCAATCTCTGAACTTTGGATTTCTCATCTGCAAAACAAAGAGATGAGCTTCAGGACTTGCAGACTGGAATCCTTTGAGTGGCACAGTAATGTTAAAAAATAAAAAGCATGGAAAGGCACCTGGCATAACGCAGGACAAAGTGGTAGGGCCTTGGTTAACTGGAGTGGCATGCCAAGGGATTTAGATATAACTTTTTGTTTTGACACTGAGCATACCAAAGACAACCTATCCCCTGAAGACTTACTCATCATGCCGGCTGCTTGTCTGTGAGCCCTGGTAGTAATAATTGAAGTCCTTTTCTTCGCTAACATTGTTGTTGTCTGAGCCAAGGTACTCCAGGAGTATCATTGTCTGTCCACAGCTTGGCTGCTGCCAGCATTGTTAATGCCTGATTTTATTTTTTTATTAGATGCTCAAAAAGGTCTGCATGTAATTCCAGATGACATTGCCACCTTATTTATCCAAGGATGCCTGTCTCACTAGTAACTGATTTTGAATTCCAGATAATACTATTTATGTTCAATCCTGGATATTAGGTCAAATGGCTGAACTACTGCTTATTCACTTATGTCCCAGACATGAGGTATCACTAGATCCAGACAATGAATTATCCCCGGTGGGCTGTCTTTGACACATGGCTCCAGGAACTCATCATTTAGACATCAGTCATTCCCTCCTCCTGGTCCGATGCCTCACAGGTTTCCTGACAACAATTAGGGGGACTAAAATCACTCATAATCACAATCACACCTGCCTTCCTTATTGGCTCACAGGCAATTTACTTCTCTCAGCTCTTCTATCACATAGCAGATCCGGGTGTTACTTTTCCAAGCTTCAATTATAGACATTCAATCTGACAGCTTCCCTGAAGTCATTATTCTGTTCTCTATTTTCTGATATTGATCCCAAATGTTTGGGTAAAAGTACAAAAGAGGCAGTCAGCCATTCATATGTTTAGGAATATCCAGATGTATAGTGTACCTATAGACATGCCTCTGGATGATGGTTGTAATTCCGTAAGCTTTGAATCAAAGCAGAAATTTTCTACTGTCTGACTCTCTTTGTGTATCCAAAACTCATTAACATCTCTGCTAACAGAAAGGACCATCTACCCCCAGGCACCCTTCAGCCACTCACAAAACCTGACAAGTTTGAAATTTCGGGCTTCTATCTTCCTCCATCGTTTTCTGGAAGAGGACTGGAATAGCTTTGAGATCTATTTTACCTCTAATATGACTCACACTACCACTCCTCTTAGAAAGCAAAAACAGTTGCTGTCAGTATTGTTTGAAATAACAAATTTCTTTCCCAATTACAACAACAACTACCACCACCAATTCCTAAATATACACAATGTTGTAGGCACTTGGCCAGATATTTATGATACTTAATTTTTTTAATGAGATGCTTATCTTTTGTCCCCATTTTGTAGATCTAAAGAAACAAGAAACTTAACCTGGATCAAAGCTCCTAAGATCATGCATGAATGACACATGGAATTTAAATGCAGTTCTGTCTGATTACAAACAAAAATATTAAGAACAGTAACTGCATGGGTTATTTTGCTATAGGTCAGGCCTTTAGCACTCACTATTTCATTTCACCCTTGCAACAACCTGAATTAGAGATTATTATCCTCCCTTTGAAGATGAATTAGCTATTATTCACCTATTTTTATTTTAGTGTCTTACAAATTTTTGTCTCTGTGAGATTTTTCTCAATATTCATAGTTCTTTCTTAATTTCTCCCAATTTAAATGCTGGTTTTGTTGGTGTTTGTTTATATATTTTATTTTATTTTAATTTTATTTATCTTTAGATCGAGTCTTGCTCTGTCACCCAGGCTGGCGTGCAGTGGCACTATCTTGGCTCACTACAACCTCTGCCTCGCTAGTTTAAGCAATTCTTCTGCTTCAGCCCCCAAGTAGCTGAGATTACAGGGGTATGCCAACACACCCAGCTAATTTTTGTATTTTTTTTAGGAGAGACATGGTTTCACCATGTTGGCCATGCTGGTCTCTAACTCCTGGCCTCAAGTGATCCACCTGCCTCAGCCTCCCAAAGTGCTGGGATTACAAGTATGAGCTTTATACATTTTTATTTTAATGAGGTATTTAATGCTTACAATATATTTCTTGGGTTTATCTGATAAAGGCACTAAACTTCTTGCTTATCATTATACTTCATACCTTTTTCCTATTTAGTGTTCTTATAAATGTCCAGTTTTTGTATAAGAATTTTCCTTTTTTAAGGCTCTGCTTCCCATGTTGTAACAGAAAGGTGCAATAGAAAGAACAGATCATTGGGAATCTGAATCCCAGTTCATCTCCTAGTTAGGAGATTTTTAAAAATTATAATTTATTTTAAATGTTAAAAATATTGCAATATTTAAAAAATTTTAAAATGTTACAATATTTATCTTGATTACTACATTTTTTGGCAGCCCCTTAACTTGGCAACAAAGGTCCCACTCACCTCACCCTGGTCCTTATTCTTTACCACATTTCTCTTGTTAACTGCCAACTATCATGTTGGCACATGTGGTCTCATTCAGTCACTCAGAAAACTGCATGCAAATCCATATTTCTACATAGTCTGGGCTGTTGATCTCCTTCTAACCTGGTTATAAATAAGTTCTCACTGTGATCCAGCCTGGGGCAGGTCCAGGAGCCCACACTCGAATATTAATGAGTGGGAAATGGATGATTTTATGATTCCTGACCTTTCTGCTTTAATCCATGAGGGAGTATAGATTGGTTAGTAGTTACTACAACTGGGCAAAAGCTGTCTAAGTGGAAAATTGATCCTGGTAAGTGCATGCATGGTGGTTCCACTCATTAATACTTCCCATTTTAGCATTGTGAACTTTCACTAACAGATATCTCAAGTTCAGGCCCCAGTGGGCCAAGCTGAAGATGCAAAAGACTTGGAACAAGCTGACAGAACTGTCTTTTTTTAATATGTTAATTAAAAGAAATGGCATAAAAATCAGCAGATCAGCCCCAGGCTCTAGGAAGTAGCCCCAAGGGCCTTCTCACCCCCAGCTCAACCAGCTTCCTCACCCCTAGGAAGGTTTTGCAGATACTTGCAGACATAAGGTTCATTTTCTTTGACTCCATCAGAAGCCCACTTCACTGCAGAGGACATGTTAGTAAGAGGGAACTCTGATATGGTAGTAAGGGCATGGGGAATCTGAGTTTGTGACCTAATTCTCTTTTGCTACTTGTTTCTGGACTTTAATTTACCCCATTTGAAAAGTGAGATGGTTGGTCTGGACACTCTTTAAGGACTGACCCTGGAACTCTATGATCCCTTGAGTACCCACTCTCACTCATATATGCCTCCATGTCTGCCATTTTACTAGATTGCAGTAGCAAACAGGTTCCATTTCAAATGCTAAATCCAATTAATTGTAGTGTATAACTGGAACTCCATGTTGAAAGATTTCTGAAGTTGTATCTGGCCTCAGAAAGATATGTTTGCCATGACCTCATGAGGTAGACTGGGACTGGAGACTGGGCCACGGTGGTTTCTATATTTTATTTGTTGCATGCATCATAACTCCCTTCCTTGTACTAGATTAGGAGCTCATTGAGATATGAATCCTGGTCTTTCATCTTTATACCCGTGGCGTCCAGCTCTGAGCCTTTAAAATAACAGATGTTCAATAAATGTTGAAGGATCCAATGGAGGAATGAAAAAATATCCATCATGTAGCTCTAAAACTCTATATTTCTTTTTTTTTTTTCCTCAGCATCCCTCTGCTTCTCTCCTGTCTGTGTATGTTGCCTTTCTTGAGGCAGCCTCCCTCAATCCCCCAAAATTGACTTGATCTAGCATTTTTCAACTGGAGATCAACACTGCTTTTTGCAGTTGAAAAACTGCTTTTTGGTCTACAGCTCATTCTAAATGACATTGTTCATTAATTGTAAAATTTCTTGAGGATATTGGGTGTTTCTTTTAATGCCTGCATTTTCTTTGTATAATGCAACACTTGGCCTCCTATAGTTCTCAATAACAGTAATGCAAATGTTTGGGTGAATGGAAGAATTCTATAGCAAAAAGGGTATAAAGAAGGGGTAATTACATGGTTTCCGGAGTCAAAGTGCTTTGTGTTCAAATACCAAACCTGCTGTTTGCAGTTATCTTTGGGCAGATTCCTTCATTTTACTAACCAACAATTTCCTCATCTATAAGATGGGGATAATAATAGTACCTAAATCATTGGCTGTTAAAAGGCCTAAATAATGTGCCTGTAATCTCAGCTACTTGAGAAGCTAAGGCAGGGGATTTGCTTGAACCAGGGAGGCGGAGGTTGCAGTGAATCGAGATTGTACCACTGCACCAGCCTGGGCGACACAGCAAGACTCCATCTCAAAAATAGATAAATCAATATAATAATAATAACATGGGAGTCCACAGTGGAGTACCCAGCACATATGAAGCACTCAGTATATACTAGCTAACTATTAGTACTTAACTATGAAAATGTATTAACATACCATACTGGAGCCAAGGGTATTTTGTGATTTCAAAGTAAGTTTAAGAAAATCAAGGCTACTTTGAGGAAGACAAGCAAACAAAAATTTCCTTTTGGGAGGGTAGGGAATATTGGGGGATTGTGTGTAGTAGGAGGAAGAACACAGAGAAATTGGAATTAAGAACCCAGGACCTTCTCATGATCTCCAGATAGTTTTTCAAAGCCCCTTATCCCTACGTCTTATAAACATTTCCCATCTTTACAACTAAGTTCAAGGTAAAAGGCACAAAATAATTCTTTTGCTCAGTCTTTTACTTTGGCTGGACTGTCCCCTCAAAGTTCCATCTATACTTATTTCAACAATTTCAGTCATGCCCCACATAACAACATTTTGGCCAATGACAAACCAAATATACAAGGCTCGTCTCATAAGCTTATAATACTATATATTGATTGCACTTTTTCTATGTTTAGATACATAAATATTTAGCATCATATTATAATTACCTATGGGACCTAGTATGGTAACATGCTTACAGTTTTATAGCCTAGGTATATAGTAGGCTATATCAACTAGGCTTGTGTAAGTGCACTCTAAGATGTTCACACAATGATGAAATGTTCTACTGATGCATTTCTTAGAATGTATCCCTTTGTTAAGAAACATGGGACTGTATTTTCTTAAACTCTTGGTATACATGGGACTCTTAAAAGACATTACAAAAGAAAATCACCAGAGACACTGGATTACAGTCTGGTAGGATTGCAGATCCTTTTTTCCATTCTGTAATTACCTATACACATTAAATGGCATATAGACATAAATAAGGGACATATAAGGGGAACTGTATAAAAATGTTGTACTAGTGAGTTAGTATGGCTTACATTAGAGGGAAAGAAAAATGTTATTCCCTAGGTCATAAAATTGTTTAGCTGACTAAGTAATTGTATGCCAAAATGGGTAGCAGAGAACCTAAAATACAGTAGTCAGTCAGTATGTTACTCATCTCCTTCTACTCTACATCTTATCATTGTTGTCAACATTCATAATACACTTGGTTCTTACATACAACTAAAAAAATTGTTTGTACAACCTTCTTCAAAATCTTCTCTCACCCCCTTCAGTTTGTAAGTATAAATTATCTTCTTACTTTACTGACAAACAACACATATTGAATACTGTCTTAGTCCATTTTGTGGTTCTATAACAGAATACCACAGACTGAATAATTTATAATGAACAGAAATTTATTTCTTGCAGTTCTGGAGGCTGGGAAGTTCAAGATCAAGGTGCAGGCTTCTGGCAAGGACCTTCTTGCTCTATCACAACATAGTAGGAGGCACTACATAATGGAAGGATAAGGAGAGAATGAGAGAGAGACTAAAGGGGGCCGAACTCATCCATTTATAAGGAACTCACTCCCCTAGATAACAGCATGAATTCATTCATGAGGGCTCTGCTCCTGCCAAAGGTCCCATCTCCCAGTGCTATTACAATGGCAATTAAATTTCAATCTGAGTTTGGGAGGGGAAACACATTCAAACCATAGCAAACACATGTCTATAGCATATCTTCTTTCTGCCAGCCACTTGGTAGGTACTATGAAAGACACAAAATGAACCAGACATTGATCTTAGTTCCAAGGATTTCGGAGTCTAATAAGTCTAGTATGGACAGAGGGGTTAAATATGATAACCTGAATCATTATGATAGAGTAAAAAGTCATCTAGAACTTAGAAATTTATGCAAAATAAGATGGGTGAGAAGGAGAAGAGGAAGAAAGAAGAAAACAAGAAAACTTAGATACATTTAGTAGCCACCATACACCAGGCACTGTTCTAGCCACTTAACCATGTTATGCCTATATAGCTATACTTATATCTCTACATCTATATAAATTACATCTATATCAGTCATCTGTATTTACTTCATAAAATATATATGCATGAGCAAGTAATTATTGTCTGCCTGGAGATAAGGCTGGTGCCTCAGTTGGTAAAACTGGGGAGTGAGGAGAGACAGAAGCCTGGGTACCAGATCCACCTGCCTAGGAATAAGGAGCATGGGATGTGGAGCCAGGCAAACTGGGCTGGGATTAAATCTCTGTTCTAGATTTTACCAACTGAACAAATTTAAGTTACTTAAAATTTTTGAGCCTCAGTTTTCTGAACTGTAAAATTGTCATAACATTGAGCATTATTAAATTAAACAATGGAAAGTACCTAGCATATTTATGGACACAGAATAGGTGTTAAAATATGGTAAATATAATGATTATCAGAGTTATTATCATTGTCATCTTCATCATCAGCCTCCTCATCATTAATAACATAGGGTATAAGCCAAGATTCCTATATGCCCCTTCGGGATATCAGAATCTACCACCATTGAATGATTTGGTCAAATACTTGTAAGTTGCAGAAAAGATCTTTTTCCTCCAGTTCAAATATTTGATCATCTGGAGGCAAAGGAGAGCTTGCTTTAGAGATTAATATGAGATGCAATTTTAAATTTCCCATGTTGGAAGTGGGGATTCTAAATAATGACCTGGAGACTTGAATATTAACATTCCCTAAAGAGGAAGTAGCCAAATGGTATTCTCTATTGCTTTCCACAAATCCAATTAGCGAAAAGCTCAATTTACAATGAATCATGGGAGGGGTCATGGAAAGAACACTTGCTAGGAATAAAGAGAGCTATAAGCTAGTTGAAATAACACTCATAGTTAATATTTGCACTACTCTAGCAGTTCAAAATACATTTCATAAAAATGACCTTTACAACAACCCTATGGGTGCATGTTATTATTATTTTTCTCTAATCCAATCCCTTACTAAATCCTGCTGACTGTATGCCCCAATTGTACCTGGATTCCAATCCTTCCTCTCCATAACAACAAATACAAATCTAGATTAGGGCTCATCACCTCTTTCCTGAAGTCTATCAATAGCCTCCTCACTGATTTTCCTTTCTCAGTTTCACTCCCTTTACTTCACCTTCTATTCTTAGGCCAGAAGGGTTTTTCTGAATTACATACAAGGCAATTTTACTCCCCAGCATAAAACTTTTCAAATTCTCTGCCTCCAAATTACCATGAGATTCTTCTTTTTTCCTTTCCCTCTCTTCCCCTCCTCTCCCCTCCCCTCCACTCCCTCCCCTCCCTTTCTTCCCTCTCTTCCCTTCCTTTCATCCCTTCTTCCCTCTTTCCCTTCCTCCCTCCCTTCTTTCCTACCGGTAATATTTGTTGGGAAAATCCCACCTCATAATTTTCATGTTACAGCACTAGTAAGCACAGCAACTTCAGCAGAGGCAGAGGGGGAGAATACATTTAGCACTTGCTCGCACCCTGCTCCCTGATTCATTGCCCCCCTCTAATCCAAGGGGTTTATGGAACAGAGTTTGACATGTAACCAGCCTGTAGAATGAAGTTCAGCTTTCTCACCCTGCAAAAGAGTCCAGGTTTAACTCTCCAGTCTCCTCAGTGAGGGATTAGCCCAAGGTACAAAGGCAGTTCAGCCAAGTGGGCTTCCCAAGGCACAGGGCTGAACTGATACTGGTGGAGAGAGCATGAGAGGAGTCTAGATGGGGAATGATTAGCACACCCAGCTGCCATTCCGCTTTTAGATCCAATGGGACCCTTTGCAATTACTTGAAAGAAATATTCATGCTCCTACCTTAAGACTTTTCACAAGCTGGATTGTTTTATCAACCCAATACCACAGAAATTATGTCCCTGTGTGACCTCTCTGACCTCCTCTCCTTCCTTTAGGCTGTTTTAATTTGTACATCCTTTTTTATGACTTCATGCTGAACTCTGTGATACTGCATATCACCAAGTACTGACATCACATTTTTATGTGTCTCTCTCACCGGACTTTAAGGATAGGGAACATGTCCTATTCACATTTTGGTCATGACCACAGTGACTGGCACATAGTTGGTGCTCAATATGCATGTGTTGAACTGGACATAAGGCTTGATTTCACCAATAAACAGATGTACAGATGACATACAGGCACTGGCTAAATGGTGTGACTGAGACCATGAATTGTAGGATATGATTACTGGCATTACAAAAAGATTTTATTAACAAGAACCGAATTAACAAATGACTATTCTCAAGGCACAGCTATCGTATTGTGAAAGAGACACCACTATCTTACCAACAAAATAGATTAACTAAATTTGGAGCTGCAATCTAATTTTGAAGCCTGCATGGAATGAGATGATGAGTATGAGGAGAGGAAGAGAATAGAAGAGAAGAAATATATGGGGAGGATACAGGGCTTTCTGGCAACCATAAATAGTGCCCTCAGTAATCTGAGCTTTGGACCAAGAAAATCAATGAATAACAGCTGACAGCTGATATATGGGCAATCACCATAGAAACAAAACAGCATAGTTCCCAGGATAGGTCAAGACTTGACTGTGGCCAAATCAGTATATTATCGTATCTTCAGAAAGAATAGAGAGCACCAAAGCAGAGGAGTTCCCTTACCATGAGTTCCCTTACCTTCTTATAAGAGAAAGAAAATTGACAGAACAGTGCAATGCTCCCAAAGAGGAGAGACACTGAATCCAGAAAGCACCAACACCCTAGTTGCTAAAAAAGCATTTCTCTTTCAGGAGAGAAAAGCTCCATCAGAATTAATCTTAGCTCTCACAAAAAATTCTTCCTGATAATCTTTATTTCTTCTTTTATTTCTTTTTCCCTCTTTTTATTCATTTGTTTAACATATGGGTATGAAGATAGTCATTAAAACCATATACTTTGGAGTCAAATAGTCTCAGGTCCCCATCTGGGTATTGTCCCTGATTAAAAACAGAACTTGAGCGTGTAACCTTGGCAGCGGCTATCTTCCTACATGCCTTAATTCTTCTTACAGGCGGCCAGTACGCCTGCCTTCCAACTCCTCCAGGGCTCTCTCTGATGGCTAGAGCCTGCTGTGCCTGCATGCACACAGCAGGCCGGAGGGCTGGGGAATAATGCCTCTGAAACCTATGCTTAGCAGAACTCAACCAATGACTGATGGAAGGTGGTACACAGGTACCCCATCTCCCTTGCTCTTCTGTTGGGTAACTCTCATGTAAGGGTTCTGCGCTGGCTGCTAGCGTTTCCCCAGGGTACTGAGTTCAGTTGCCCACAGTGGTATCTGACTGGAGGATGCACCCTTTGTTGGCTGTTTTCCTATTCCTGTCTCACTCCTCTACTCCCCAGTGGATGTTTCCTGAGATCATCTCTCAAATAAACCACTTGCACTTGAAACCTATTTTCAGAATTTTTTTCTGAGTAACCCAAGCTAAGAAAGTGACTTCATCTTTGCAGTTTTCATTTTCCTTTTTTGAAAATGCTGACCATGGTACATAAATGCAAGTTGTGAAGATTATATAATACATGCAAAGTTCTTAGCCTAGTGCCTGGTACATCTGAACGCTTTAAGCATGTTATCTATAATTTGTATTCTTGTTGTTAAGAGCTCAGTATATACTAGATATCCCAGATACCTTGTTAGGTGCTATAGAGAGGATGGTGAACCAGATGCTACCCATCTCTGCCCACATGGAATTTACAATCTCATGGAAAATAAAACTTAGCTAAAATGCCACATAATAAATGCTATGAGAGGGAGAGAGAGAGAGAGAGAGAGAGAGAGGAGAGAGAGATGTGTGGTGCTGTACATAATAGAACTTAACCTGGTATAAGGGCCTCAGATAACATTTAATAAGAATCTGACATTTAAGGAATGATAGGAGTCGGCCAGACAAAGTGTGTGTGTGTGTGTGTGTGTGTGTGTGTGTGTGTGTGTGTGTGTGCGCGCGCACGCATGCATACATGTGTTTATGTGTGTGCATGTGCACACACATACACGTAGGTAAGCAAAGGCAATGTTACAGGTGGGGAAAATTGCATATCAAAAGACCTAAGCGATATAAGAAACAAATACAGGGAGAGTAAAAGGACGTAGGGAGGAAAAGACAGAGAATAACTTCAAGAAACAGAAAAAAAGTGGCCTTTAATCTAATTTCATGTTCAGCAGTCACTGTGTTAGTTCCCAATTTTTTGCTTTATGTTTTGTTTTTTGATATAGGGAAACCAGACAGATGTCTCGTGAACAAACACTGCCCTTTAGTCACTCAAAGAAGTATCTGTGCATTTTAGATGAACACACTGATAGGTAGTCTGATTTCATTTGAATTTGTGTATTAATAGTTAGGTGATGATCAGGCAATTCCCTTGAGTTATGTCAATTCTAGGCCATTAACAAGGTAGAGTTTATAGAGCTATAAGGCTAAGAATGGCAACCCATGGCTGGGCTCTTCCAGGTGATGTCTCCCATGAGTCTTCTTGGTGAGCTCTCTATTTCCAGGGCAGTCCTCTCTTGACAACATGCCTAACTCTATACCAGCACAAACATCCTTCCCTTCCCTTATTCTAGTTTCTAGATCCCCCTCTTGTAATGCCAGGAAATGTATATCCTCAGCAATTTAAGCGGCCAAAACCATTGCTGAATGCCTGAGTAATCTTCTTTACTCAAGTTCTGGGCCCTGGAGAAGTTATAAATCACATGGCTGTGCTGGAGGTGAATTAAATATTAGTTGGTGCAGCTCTTTGAACACTTAGAAGGGAAAGTGCTCACTAAATGCATCTTATTATTATCGTTTCTGTCTACAGACACTAGGTCATCAGAGATCCCTTACTTTTTAAATTGTTTATTTTTTTTTCTTTTAATGGCTGTAATGAAACTTATCTGGTTGCAGGTATGCCCTGGTAGTCTATCTTGGCTTAAATGTTGAGTAACTTCAAGAGACAATGACCATTGGAATTGCCACCACTCAGACATCATCAAAAAGACGTATGTTTTATTCTTAATTGAGTGGTATGGATTACTTTTCTTTTCAGTGTTACTGGAAAGGGGTATGAGTGGATTTTCCAGAATGGTGCAATAAAAATAAATTTTGATTGATTAATTCAATAGCTATGGCTAGGAAGCATCTTGTGCAGCAGTGAAGAGGAAATGCACAATGCCCTACAGATAGAAGCTGCATAACTCACATTTGTTTGAGAGAGAGAGACTCCTGAGCTAGATTCTGGCTTCTTGGAGAACAGCTCACTCTTGGAAAATAAGTCAAGTTAAACAGTTTATTTTCCTCATGAGCTTCATCTAGTCGGTTATAACTTTGAGACATTCGAGTATAGATGGCAAATCGTATTATAAAGCTGTTTAACAAGTCACCATTCATTTTTGCCATGGTTCTTATGGCAGAAAACACTTAGCACTGCCTGTGGGTGGGATTCAGAGGAGTCCTGACCCCACATAGAGGCCTCCTGAAGGGATCAGTAGCTGATTCTACATGGTAGGGAATTTCGATTGGGGTCACAGAACTCATGAGTTCATATGAGAAATTCTGCAGGTGCACATTTTTCTGGGGAAAGTGCTATACTATTTCTGCAAGATGTCTATGAATTCCAATAAGCAAAGAAACACTGTGGTGAAAACTAAACTCAGGGACAAGTGGCATTGGAAGGTACGTTATATTTCTAATATATCTGTGAGTCTAACAACCATTTGGCCTGAAACTTTTTTTTTCCTAGAGATACCCTCTAAAGCTTTGATCAGATTTCCAAAAACTCTTAAAGTTGCTTATTCAAAAGGAAGTGTGCATGATCACATTAAAGGTAGTATGGATCCCTAGTGTTCTCTTTTCTGGTTTCCCACAGTACTTTGCACATATGTAACATGTATATATCTCTTTTAAATGTTTGTTTTCTGATTAATATTGGACTTCTTTTGAAGCAGAGACTCAGTGTTTTTCAACATTACACTCCTAGATATTAGGGTCAGGTATACTGTTAATAAAAAGTCTCCTCACATGGTAAGAATTGCAACAGCAAGGCTCCAAAAAGGTCAATGCAGGGCTCTGTGTTAGTTACGAGGCTTTCAATTTGCTACACTGCTAGTCTAAGTCAAAGAGGAAAATTTACTATTTACCAGTGGTGGAGAAGGAAGAATTAGAGCTGGCTTCAGGAAAGATGGGATGCAGGGGCGACTGAACCAGCATCAAGACCTTCTCATCATCTGTCTTCTCTGCTTCTCTTTCTGTATTAGCTCAGTGTGTTCTCAGTGCAGATCGATTTTTCTCCCTTTCGCAGTGAACACAGGGAACCTCCATGTTCACTGCTGCACATTCATTACTTCCTCTAAATTAGAAGCAACTTTTTGGAATAAGCAGACTAAATCCGCTTCTTTCATATTACAACTGATGAAACAAAATCAAGGGTGCCAACTAATTTGAATAATATCACACATCTAGAAAGCAGTGGAGCTATAAATAAACCTTTCAAAATGTGTGCCTAAGTGTGGAAAAGACTGAACTTTGGTATTATTTACACCCTTATTTAAATACACAGGTTTTTTTTTTGTTTTTTAGGTAACCTTGCCTTTCTGACTTTTGGTCTTTCTAGCTAATAAATAAAGAGGGGAGAATGACATCAACCCCTTAGAGTTGACCAGAGTTAATTATATAGATATAGATATACAGATATAGACATAAATACAGATACAGAATAGACATACATACATACATATAGAGAGACTATCTATCTATATATATCTATATAATTATGTGCAGACTGAATTTTCTGTGTGTCTGAGCATGTGCACATGTGTAAAATTAAGTCTTCAAAAAATTCCTGGCACATAGTAGGTTGTCAATAAATATTGACAAAGTCAAGTATATGACTCATCCACCAAGTGTATAAAACATGACTATAAAATGAAATTCATGGAAAACCCTCCTTACAGTTTAATTTTTATTTGCCAACATTTATTTTTTCTTCTCCATCACACTTTCATCTGCTTATTTTATTGTAACTTATTGTGTTGTATCTGACACACTATTCCAAATACAAACATACATTCTTAGAAATATCTTCAGATCCTTTTATTCATTCAAAACCATTTGTTGAGCTCCCTACTTTATGCCAGACACCATTCTGATCCCTGGAGGATACAACTGCAAATGAGACAGATCAAGTCTCTGCCCTCATGTCGTTTACATTCTGTAAGACAGAGAGGCTACAAACTGGAAACTACATAAATTTATAATGAAATCCCAAGGTGAAAAGACATACACTGTGAAGAAAACAGAAAACAGAAAAGGGATAGAGAATGCAAAGAAGGTAGAATTTTGGATAAGGCCTCAGAGTAATCTTCTCCAAGAAGCTTCTCCGTCTGAATAAAATCTTGAAGAACAGTCTGGACCATGGGGTAATATGATACACAGAGATATCTGGCAGAGGACATGGCTAGTGCAAAAGGCCTGGAGTGGGAACTAGTTTGGTTTTCTTTAAGATCAAGAAAAATGGAGTAAATAAGAGAAGGTGGGAGATGAAGTTAGAAAGGTGGCTGGCGTAAGATCATGAGGGAGCCTTCAGGTCATGGTATAAGTACATGAAACCTTCTCCATGCCCTGGGCAGCCATGGGAGAACATGTAAGCCAGCATCTTGAACTGATTTTCTGGGTGATGGGTACACTGCAGTGACCCATGGTGGAAAAAGAGATATTGATTTTGAAAAGATGTTGATAGTTTGGGCAAGGAATTCTGGAAGAAGTAAGAATTGATGAGATTTGGAAAATACTGTGAAGGTATTTTCTGACAGGATTTAATGATGAAAAAGAAGAGAGTATATGGGTTATTTAAGCTTTAAAGCAAGCTTGTCCAACTTGTGGCCCAGGATGGCTTTGAATGCACCCCAACATAAATTCATAAACTTTCTTAAAACATGAGATTCTTTGTCATTTTCTTTTTTCTTTTCTTTTTTTTTTTTTTTAGCTCATCAGCTATTGTTAGTGTTAATGTATATTATGTGTGGCCCAAGACAATTCTTCTTCTTCCAATGTGGCCCAGGGAAGCCAATATATTGGACACCCTGCTTTAAAGGAAAAGAGATGGACATTTAAAAGTCCGTTTCAGTAACAGCCAGCATTTCCTGAGCAGTCCATCAGGCTCTGTCTTACATGCTTTACACTTATCATGTAATTTAACACAGATGTCTCACCTATTGATTTTTTATATTGTTTATTTTGTTTTTTATCTCTGACTCTCTGTTTCTGTGGATATTATTGGCTTTGTTCCTCATTTCCTACACTGGGCGCAACACTTAAAACTAATGGCAAATCAAACTTAAAAACTTCAATCTCTTCCATTTTCCAGGGGAGGGCTTCCCTACATTCACCTACTGGTTCTTTGCTCTAGTATCCTCCAAATAATCACTCTGCCCTTTCAAGCCTTGGCCTGCCTAATTGTGCCACCCCATGCCCCCAGGACAGGAGATTAGCACCTCTATTCCTGGTGTTCCTGTTCTTCAGCACAATGTATTTAATTATTTTGTGTTTATTTGTTACGCATGAAGGACCAAGCAAAGCAATTTGTACTCCCAGAAAAACTTAAAGCACGAAAGTTTTCTAACGATGTCTCGAATGAATGCTACGAAAGCAACAGAAGCTTCAGTAAGTCCAGCTCTCGAGAAAGAATCAGATGAACTCACTGAATGATTTTCTAGGCCTGGTATTCACACAGTTAAGTGCTTTCATTGTCATGTTTATTGATAAAAGTGAGAGTAAGTCTCTGAACTCACATTTGCTTTCGCCATAACATGATGTCATGGTTAGTCTACAGGATGGCAGGCACTGAACATCCAGTGTAAGAAAAACAGCCATTTTCAAAATCAATTAGATCAATCTTTACCTAGGCATAATACAGTTCTTACTCCTTCAAGTCAAAGCTTTACTATTTGATGTTTTGGTAATTTTAATTATGAATAATAAAATTAATAGGTAAAACCCTCAACTAGGTTTTAGGCAATGCTTCATAATAAATAAGGGCAGACGTAAACTAAAGAAAGAATGAAAGCCACTGATAATTGCTGGGACTTGCTCTTGTCTTTCCTTCTATAGCTGGCTGGCATTGAAGAAATTTATCGATTTGAGGACGTACCCTGGAGCTGAAAGACTGACAGCCAATCCATTAGGCTCTGGACACTATCATGTACTATCTACCAACACATGTGGGACATAATACTTGGGAGTCAAGGGTAGGCAAAGTTCTGAGGCCAGCAGGGAAGAAAAATATATGTATGCTGTTTCATAGCTGTGCTTATTTTAAAATGACATTCCACTAGCCAGGCTGAGCTTGGTTTTGTTCTTGACATTATAATGTGTCAGTTATTTCACCAGCTGAGACCTCAATTTCACCATTTCTAGCATCAGTAGGCTATACAAAATGGTCTCTCGAGTTGTTTTAAGATGTGATTTTCTCAGAATCTAGTTGTTCTTTAAGACATTCTTTCAAAGACAGTAAAGTGAAAGATAAACTGATGAATATTTGGGCCCAAATCAAATCTCTTATAATGAAGTCCCAGGTTAAAAAAAAAAAAAAAAAAAAAAAAAAAAAAAAAAAAAAAAAAAAAAAAAAAAAAAAAAAAAAAAAAAAAAAAAAAAAAAAAAAAAAAAAAAAAAAAAAAAAAAAAAAAAAAAAAAAAAAAAAAAAAAAAGGACAATTAGAAGAGCAAATAAAAACTGTTATAAATTCAGTGACACAAAGACATATGTATTCACAGCTGGGCAGGATAAAAACACCTACTCCTTTAACTTCTAATTTTCTCAATCTAATAATAGATAATAGAGTTTTGAAAGTTACAGAAGAAACAGGAAATGAGAACAGACCAAAAACTGAGGAATAATCATAGAAAGCTGTTAAAGAACTGTCTGCCCCGAAGACATTAGATCTTGAGAGATTTAACAGTGATTAAATTCAAGCATTCAAGAAATACATAAATATATTCATTATAATATGTTCTGAAGGGTAGAAAGTGGGAAAACTATCCAATTTGTTTCACAAGAAAGATTTGATCCAGATCCTCAAAGGTGATAAAATATTTTGCAAAAAAGAAAGAAAACTAATAACTTAAACTACGAATATAGATTCAAAACCTTCAACTATTTCAGAATAGAGCTTAACAAGCTAATATTACTGATTCAATAATCCAACAGGAATATACCCAGTTTCAATATAAGGAAATTGAATAATGCAATAAAAGTTTATCAGCAGGCTAGTAATAAAAAAACAGATGATTATTTCAATATTCCCTAAATGCATTTGATAAAATTTAATAATTTTCATTTTTCAAGTTGGAATAAAATAATTCTTTCCTAATACGATGAATATTCCTATTCTAAACCTCCAACCAAATGACTTTTTATTAGGGGACACCAGATGCAGATCTGTAAATTAGGGATAAAACAAGTTTGCCTACTCTGCCCACCATCGTTTAACATTATTTAAATAGGTCTAGCTGGTGCAATTAGGCAAATAAAAAAATAAAATTAATACATATTAAAAAATTTTAAATCATAGATTCCTAAGACTTATCTACAATTCTGAAATCCAAAATATTCTGAAAGCTGAATGTGTTGCATCACTCATTTGGTGCAAAAACAGATCTGAATGTGAATGTTTATACTGCTGCAGACATTTTAATATGCTTGATGATGGGCTTTTCCCTGAACCCTGCTGAAGTTGTTATGTAATATATAGACTATGCACCATATTGCCATTCAAATTCTAAATTGCAAGAAATATCTACCCCCAAGGGTTTTAGATAAAATGCTGTGACTCTCTATCATGTACAGATGCCATGATTAGTCACAGAGAGCATTTTATAAATCAGATGTTTGCTGCAATTAGTAAAAATGGTTACTATAACTGGCTGTAGTAAACCAAGCAAACGTTAAAATTATTTATTTATAGATCTGTCTACTTCCTGCATTGGTAATGTGCTCAAGGGCATTGCCTACATTCTGCTTACTTTTCTCACATTTGTGCCTCGCATACTGCTTGGCACAGAAAAAGTAAACTCAAACATTATTTTATTTATTTTATTTTTATTAATTTTTTTTAGAGACAGGGTCTCTGGCACTCAGGCTAGAGTACAGTGGTGTGATCTTGGCTCACTGCAACCCCTGCCTCTTGGGTTCAAGGGATTCTCCTCCTCAGCCTCCAGAGTAGCTGAGATTACAGGCACGTGCCACCATGCCCAGCTAATTTTTGTATTTTTAGTAAAGACGGGGTTTCGTCATGTTGGCCAGGCTGGTCCCAAACTCCTTAAGTGATCTGCCCACCTTTGCCTCCCAAAGTGCTGGGATTACAGGTGTGAGCCACCACACCTGGCGGCAAACATTATTTTAGAGAATAAGAGATGAACATAAAAGTAAGAAAATCTTTATTAAATTTTCCAATATTTTATTTTAATGTCTACATTTTATAATTTCAATTAATATTTTGAGAATTTAAATTTTGTTTTGCCCTGTGTTACTTTCAAAATCCAAGAAGAGTTTAATGCAAAATACATTTGGAAAAGCAAAATAAGCAGAAATAGCAAAGAACAATTATTATAATTAATTTTAAGTATGGGATACATGTGCAGGACGTCCAGGTTTGTTACATAGGCAAATATGTGCCATGGTGGTTTGCTGCACCTATCAACCCATCACCTAGGCATTAAGCCCCATATGCATTCGCTATTTATTCTGATGCTCTCCCTCCCCCAACGGCCACCCCTCACAGGCCCTAATGTGCGTTGTTTCCCTCCCTGTGTCGATGTGTTATAATTGTTGAGCTCCCACCTATACATTCTTTAAAAGATGAGCAACTGAAAGAGAAACCAGGTTCATGCTGGCTTCTTTCACCTACTCTCTCAGTTACTTTTGGAAAGTTACTTTCCTCTTCTAAGTACCAACTTCCTTACATAGAAAATAATAATAATAGTGGTAAGTGAGGGCAAAAAGCCTTTGATATACCTATTGGCCACACTGTTCCCCCAATCAATTCCTTATTTAACATCCCTTTTGGCCACTGATTTTTCTTCAAAGTGCCGCTTTGTCTTCTGTAAATTGATTGGTTTATTTTAAATGTCATGCATGTCATATGTGTTAAGTTACTGGCCTTTAGATCCTGTTACAGATTTTAGGTCTATGTTGGAGTAGTCCCTTCTATTGCATGGATATTTATAGCTTTCCGTTCCCTAATAACAAGACATTTTTATATGGTGACTTAATAGTATTTCAATGTATGATAAAGATTGGAGATAATATTATTGGCATAAGCATAGTTTTCAGAAAGAGGCAACAGAATAAAATGTAGTATTCTGTCTAATCCTTTCAGCAACTCTGTGAAATGGGTATTGTTATTTCCATTTTATACATAAGAAATCTGAGGGTACAAAGAATTACCTAGAGTCTCATAGTTTGTAAATGTTCAGGCCAGGGTTCATGTTTAGAGTCCATTTCCCTACCTGGGCAGTATAGAAGTGTTTTTCATCAATTGTCAAAATGAATTGCTTAGACAAAACAGATAAAGCAACACACTATGTATAGGGCCTTATATATAGGAAGCTCTTAATACTTTTGCAACTGTTAACTCCAGAATAGAGAGACTCAGATTGCAAATTTGAAAAGGTAGGTATAGAGAATGACCCTAAAGGAAGCAGGGACTAAAGAAGCAAGCCTTGGGCTCAGAGGGTAGAATTCATGAAGGAGGTGTGGTAGTATCTCTCCCTTTCTCTTTTTCTTAACTCAAGTTCATCACTGGGTGGAACTCGAGTTTATTTCTTCCTGTCGCAATTATCAAGCGGGATTTCAAAAGTTCAATATTGTCCTTAGCTACTTCAGATGTTTCCCTAAAAGAGAGAGATCTGGAGGACAGAGAGGGGATCCTATTTCTGAAAAGAACATGAAGGGTTAAATGGACTCAGCAGTGGTATACATGACAAGCATATACACTACTGCAAAGTCAGAATATCACAGAGTATCACTCTACTCTACTCAGCAATAGGATAATCCACAAGACTGGGGTCCCTTTTCATGTAGGATGCCTGCAACCTGCATTGAGCAGTCTGCATGCAAATTTACTCTGCTGAGCACACAATTCCTCCCTTCAGATGAGGGCCCTCTCTGGTTTACTCCTCCAACTTTTTGGTTAAAGCCCCTTATGTTCACAAGTTCTTTCCCAGAGCAGGTCATAATCATCCCCAACCTGTTTCCTCCAACCAATCCTCTGTTCAATTTAACTATAATTTGCTGAATGACTGGAGTTGGCCCGCACTGGGAAGACAGAGACAATTAAACAAGGATCCCACTCTCAAGAACCTCACAGATTACAGGGGGAGAAGACAGATAGCCCTGAAGTCCATCAATCCTCAGAAATACAGCTAGAAACTTTAATATACAAACACACACACACACACACACACACATATATGCTATGAATGTTTAACTTTCATAGAGAAGTTGATTTTTAAAAATAAATTTGAAAGGCGAATAGGAGTTTGTTAGGTTGGCAAGGCAGCTGAGAGCAAAGACCATTCCAGGTAGAAGAATCAGCACATGCAAAGACATGGCCAAATGCAGAGAAAAACATAACGCACAGGAAGAGTGTGTGGAGAAACAGGATCATGATAGGTATGGAAGTTATGCTGAGGAATTTGAACTTTAATGCAAGGGCAGTGGGGAGCCACTGAGGTTTTAGACATGGAATAATCACCCAGGGCTTCCTGCTTTGAGGTCGTTTCAAGATGGGCATCATCCACAATCTTGCCTCAAAAATGGAATGGAATTTCCTTTGCCACAGGAATCTGCCCACCCACATCTGACTCATCTGTACATAACCTTGGACACTGTTCCTTTAACTGTCTAGCTTCCCTTGCAAGACTCCATTTTCCTCCTGCCGACTCCATTCCCAGCTGATTCTTACTACTAAAGTGCAGTCCATGAATAAGCAACATCGAAATCACCTGAGAGCAAGTTAAAAATGCAGAATCTCAGGTTGTACGCAAGACCTACTAAATAAGACTCTAAATTTTAACAAGATTTCCTGGAAGTCATGAACATACCAGAGTACGTTTTCATGCACTGAGGTAGGTTTCATTACTGAACCTGTTTGCATTGCTAGAAAACTGCTATCTCTCGTGCACCCGGTCTTTATGGAGGAGAGAACAGGAGTGTGGAAGGAAGCTGACATCCTTGAGGGTCATGCCCTAGGTTGATAGCTGAAGCTGGCCCTAACCACATGCCATGTTGTTTCATTTTATCTTATAATAACTTTGCAAGGTGAGTAGCCAAATGCTCATCTGACAGAGAAACTGAAGTCCAGAGTTGTCACACAGCCAGGAGCATTTAGCCTTATTATGTGTCCTCTTCTCCAAAGCTCTTCATGAACCCCAGAAGAATAAACCCACCATCTCTACCTATCCAAAAAATAAGGCCCCAGCCCAGAAGGGAAAGAGACTTGCCACTTTTGCCATCACCTACCAGCCTGGAATGGCTACCTTCCCACCTCAGCCAGCTCATCATTCAGCTCAAATGCAAATGTTCTCACATAGAGTTAGGGTTCTCCCTGTGTCCTTCAACCCCCAGCTTACCTTCTCCTGTGCACTTACTGCAGTTAGATTTCGCATTCCCATCTCACACCTGAGTTCCAGATTCTCTGTCAACACAGTCCTATCTCAGGGAGAGAAATCAAACAGCTGAAGGCAGCCTGCTCTTAGAGAAGAGAGTAGAAGGGAGGTCGATTCGACATAACTGCCTAACAAAGTATATTTATGAACATCATTGGAACAAATGTCTCCGGTAACTGCAGCCATCACCTCCTAATGTCACATCATGGAGACACTGGAAAACAGATAGGGCTTATAACCTGATTTCCTATCATCTGGTAACGGCGTCAGCACCTCCAGCCTTCCTAGCTAGGCGGTATATGACTCACACTTCCCTTCTAACTTCCAAGGCACTTTGGGACAAAAAGGAAAAGAAAAGAAATAAGACAATTTTTAAAAATATCCATTTCTTCAGTAGCTCGTTTCTTAATGAGTCCAGGCAGTTGATCACTACAGATGGTCTAAAAGGTGCTAAAACGAATTACTAGGAACTCAAAATCCTTGAAAATTGCTCTAGGAGGGAGAGAAATACAGTCACGTTAATCTGGAAAATTCAAGCTATTTTCTTAGAGCCCTAATTTTTCTGATTTTCTTGGCTGTCCCCTTCCTTATACTTTCCCTGTGTTCCTCACTCAGATGTGTCCTCTCTCTGCCCCTCTCTCTGCATTTTGGTCACCACAACCCTTATTGAGTGTGCTGATCCCTCCTCCTCCTCTCGTTTGGAATGTTGCAGAAGCTTTCTGCTGGTCTCCTGACTCCTGACTCCAAACTCCTTTCTCTCCAATCTGCCTTCTGCTCTTGATTACCATTATGTACATAATGCATATAATGAACTCTCTGGTTCCTTGACCTCAAAGAGTTCACAGTCTAGATGAGAAAAGAGAACATCAACAAAATATAAACAAAAACAAACCTCTTTTATTTTTCTGTCGGCAGAACCTAGCATAGAACACACAGCACAATACTGTGGAAGGGAATTCTATTTCTCCTAGGATACACTTGTTGCAACAGAGTAAAACAAATATGTAAGCTGAAAGTTTCTCCTGGGCAAGGGATGGTAAATGAAACTGACTTGTTCAACCCTCTTATTTTAAATTGGAGATGTGTACAATGTCATTGGCATTCTCTTGACTGGGCATACCATTTTTACTGAATATGAAAATGTATTGCAAATGCTTTCTGGCAGTCACTGCAACCTCGATCCTCTAAGGACTTATTTTATATAGTTTATATATATATATATATATATATATATATATATATATATTTTTTTTTTTTTTCTTATACTGACTTAGGATCTTTAACCATCATCAAATAAGAAGACAAGAATGGAATGACCACAGACATTTCCTGGAACCTAACCCTATAGGTAGGGACAGTCTGCTGCCCTTACACATAATTTGATCAAGAAATATGCCCTGAAATGCTTTGAATGCCGTGCAGGTCCCCAGCAGAGGAGTCTTAAACCCAGCTCCAGGGAAGCCAGACCACATCCCTGCTATGCCCTGTCAAGCTGCATCTATCGAATTAGGTTAGGAGTTAAGATGTTACACAATGTGACCAATGGGATCAGAAGCAATAACATGATCTGTCAGCCAGTGCTTTCCTGACAATTCTGGGGTAAAGAGATTGGCTGCTAGAGCTGTGGGAGCCGGGAGGAGGGGAGGAAGAGCTGGTGGGGAGATAGGGGGAAAAGGCTATCTTGTTCCTTATTTACAAAAGTGGTGCTTGGTAGGGAGAGAGGGGTAAATTACTTTATTTCCATAGTCTTATTTTAGAGTTGTGCTTGAAGGCTGCAAAACCAAAAGCCTTTTCTTATAGCGCAAGAGTTGCAAAACTCTGCATGAAGCATTTCATGAGCTTGAAGGTCTCTTGGGAGCAGGGCCAGAGAGTAAGATCTGTGAGGCCCTCTGTTTTATCAGGGTGAAGAAGGGTCACCTCAGCCAACGCTGTGCACAGACAAGGCCAAGAAATGCAACTGAAGGTTGAGGACGTCTGGCGCCAGCTGAGAGGTGATTGAGTCCTGGCTTGCGTTTGTTGGCACTGGGGCCCACGGCTGGCCTAAGCTTGTAGCAGATGAATTCTCTAATTTTGTTGGTCAGGAAAGAGAGAAAGAGTTGCAGCTCAGTTCCTGCATGAACTGTGTAGAAGCCACCCTTAAGTGTGTCTGTTAGGAGCGATTTATAGACACACAACCAACAGCTATTTCAATGTAGAAAAATTTTAAGAAGAAAAGGTTCTCTCAAAAGCAACCTTACTCGCTCAGAACTCTGATAAGTTCTGGATTTGCAAAAGGCCATTGCCTGAAATTCCTAAGCATTAACTTCCTAGAGCTTTCTGTCCCAGCGGTATAAGTTTAAGCCTTTGTAACACACACTGACCATATATATAGGAATATAGGACCAAAAAGGCAACTAAAGGTCTTTCCTTAATAGAGTTTTTATTTGGTCTCTATGTTGCTTGAAACCTGGACCACTCTCAAGGACTTTGGCTTGGAGTTCCATGGTTTGGCTACCCAGATGAAATTTCTCTCTCTCTGTCTATCCTCATAAAACCTGATTTCTGCCTTTTCCTTCTAGGCAAACCAGATCTCTGAATTCAGATGTGTATTTTGCCATCCAGATCTTTGTGACGGAAAACTCTTACCCAGGTCCATTACCTTACCTTGGAGGCTTCTCACTACAATTCACATATTGAATCCCTCCTTCCATAAACTAGCTTTTCTGATTTGAAAGATCAGCTCTGAGGCTCTCTGCCTCAGCTTATCTTATTCCTAAAGCGCACAATAAGTGCTCAATAAATATATTTTTTTAACCAACTTTACACTTTCTTTTCTAGACCTAGTCGAGTGGTCATGAAGTGGTTTTAGGCTCCTGGTTTTGTAAGAGGAAGACCAGGTCATTCATACCCTCTTTTACTGAGGATAGTTTCCTCAGAAGAGAGAGTAACTTCCTGAGCATTCTGGCTAATTTATCAAGCTTATATTAACTTGAGTTTACCATGTGCCTAATCAGGCTTAAATTATCTAAAGGTTATCATGTTGCAAGCCTAAACTATCCGTTAAACTTGTGCAATGTGCCTTCTTACATGTGAGAACTGTTAATAAAGCGCTTCTAAGAAATACAATCAACAACAATAAATACTTTATCCACATGCTGGAATCACAGATGGAAATTATGACCCTTAATTGTGGTTCTGCACGTCATCCAGGTGGCAGAACACCTGGAAATCATACTGCTCCTTAGAACACCATGATCGTTGCAAAGTTCTACTAAAAACAACACAGTTAATCTCAATCCCTGAACTAAATATAATTTTTATGAACAGAAAATATGACTAGATCGCTGCATATAAATGCAACAGAAAACCAGAACAAAGTATTCAAATCTATTAAAAATATATATCATGACTTAAGCATGGTCAGCTATTTCTCTTTCCATTAACATCATTTGCTGCTTTTTTTATTGATTTGGTCATTGGCAGGTGCACGCGGGAGGCCAAATAACAACCAGTCTCAAAGGCTCATGAGAAAACTGGAGAAAAAAAGTTGTAAAATGAGAAAATGTTCTCCGTTAACTTTTTTTTTTTGGTCAAAAGAACATTTTTATGTTATTTGATTTTTTTTTTTTTGTGCAAAGGAATGCTTCACAAAAGTGGAGAAATAGCAGTACTTGCTGCCTTACATTAAGAAAGTGCTTCATAAAGAAGAAAACCAATTCACTTAAGCCAAAGCAATCAGTGTGTTTAATGTTGGTCACTTCTAACAACTTTGACGAAGCAGAGATCTGTTGAGAATGCTGCTTTCGAATTCACAGGATTTTTCTTAAGACAAAAGACAGAAAGACACTAATTTCTCAGTTATTGCTCTTCCCCTCCTACCTCGCACATCAACATGTTGCTGCAAACCACAACACTTGACCACATGAAAAAAGTATAAGAAAACTGTATTACGTGTGTGTATATGCATGCATATGTATACTTTTTACCTTAATTAGACATGCCCATCAATGTCCAAGAAGAACGTTACTCAAGCTGTCTTGGGAGCAGCAGTACTGTTTATCCTGAAAACAAGAAAACACAGAAAAATACGTAAATTCCAAGATTGCCTTCTTTTAAATCTAGTGATTCACAGTTTACAGAAGGGAAGACGAGTATGGGAAAATGAATGAGGGCTCTTCACTGTTTACCTAAAAACCAAGATAACCAGTAATAGACTTTGTTTTTTTTTTCCCTGATCTTTGTTTTAAAGATTTCTAAGAATATAGGCTGGTACTTTTAGAATTAGACTCATATCCAGACCACTCATGCTGGTCAGGTACTGTCTCCTGGAAAAGAGAGAAAAGCGGTTCTTGTGTCAAAAATGCCTTAGCCAAATTACCTAGTTGCTCAGAATTTCATTCTCCTCATCAGTAACATACGAGCACTAACACTTACTCCATAGCCCCATGACAAGAACTAAGTAGAAGAGGATGTACAAAGCTTCCCACACAATATCCCATACACAGTAGGTACTGAAACCATTTCAGGGTTGGTTCCTTTCCGGTACCCCTCCTCAAAGCCCTTTTCTTCTTTTGTTAATACTTTCAATACCTTATCACAGTGTTAGCTCCATGGTGTTTGAGAAAACATAAAATATCATAATGACTTCAAAACAACTATTTTAAAAGTGGAAAAAAATGATAATCAAATTCACATTTAATAATAAGAACAGCTAAATGTACTGAATATTTCCTACGTGCTAATCCAATTACTAATACTTGCCTGTGTACTAATCATTGCGTACCAGTTGTTTCTTTAGTCCTTGCAACAACCATACGAGAAAGTGATATTAGGAAACTGAGGGATGAAGAAGTTAGATTCCTTTGTTCAGATCACACGGCACCTGGGAGGTGGAGCTGGGATTTGCGTCTTTGCAGCCTCATCTCCTTTCCTGTTCTCCTCAGCACCCATCCCGCTGGCCTCACCATACTCAACACCACGGGACCAGCATGTGCTCCAGATGATGCCACACACCCCGTTAGATTTTTCTTCCCTTCTTTCTCTTTTCCTTCCCTCCCTTATTTCCCCTTCCTTTCCTTCAACCTTTATTTTAAATTTGAATTCACTATTTTACTTATTTTTTTGTTTTGTTTTGCTTTGCTTTGACAGACTAGGACAAAATATTGGTCATTTCAATAAAGCTGGGTTCTTCTTTGGAGTGAAGATTTTTTCTAGCTTTGTTGTCTTAGGTGACTGACTGAATTCCTTGGAACTTTTTTCTTCCTCTGTGAAATGAATGCATTAGACAAGGTGATGTTGAAAGGCGCTTCCTGGCTTACTTGTCCTCTGACTGGCTACTCTGGAAGCAGTTGAGGTCATGCTGGTGTTGAGACCTTCATGCATGTATGAGAGTTGTGGACTCTAACAGCAATTTGCTTGCTTTAGCTAAAGGTAAAATTTCAAATTTCAAATTTCCATGAAGAGACATTTTTATTTACATATATTCTTTAAAGAGCTTACACATGGGAAAACCGAAGTTCAAACACATTGAGTAATTCACCCAAGGTCACTCAGAAGTGGCAGAGTCAAAATTCGTATCATACAAGTTTCTGTATCTTCAAAGCCCATATTCTTTGCAGTATCCCAAGCCTACCAGAAAGTATTGTACATAAAGTTAATTGACCTGAATTACTCTTGTTTTTGAAATCTGACTCAAAATTTAGGGTGATAATAATTATCATGTGTCATAAGCTCTTTCTAGTGCCAGCCAATATCAAAGCCTTACATATATCTCATTTAGTCCTCCTACAGAACCAAATGTCAGGTTCTATAATTACCTTCTTTTGATACATGAGGAAACTGAGGCACTAGGACCAACATTATTTGCCCAAGTCATAGAACTAACAAGTAAAAGATCTAGGATTTGAACTAGGAACAACTAAAATTTGGCAAAGTTCATGGTTTATTATCTTGACTGGCATATGGCAATCCTGTTGCAATTTAAAGTTAATAAACTGCAGTTGTGAGTACTGGAAGAAAAACTTGGAGAAGGTCAGTGTATGTGAGAGTGAACCACAAGACAGCCTTGTCAGTTAATAATTCACAGATTCCAATGAAGAAGAAGAGAAGGATTTTTTAAAAAGGACTAATCACAGATTGTTGAGAACCTGCCTCCTGAACTGTTTCCCCATTAAAATTGCCAGCTTTTGTCATTCAGTCTGACAATGAGAAAAGAAATGACAAAGTGAATTTCAAGGGATATTGTTTGTCAGTGAGGCTTGCAATGCCCTTCACACATTAGGGAGTCCGGCTGACGTGCTGTCCCACCTTGGCTGGAGGAAAACTGAGCTCCAAGGAGAAAGCAGGTAAAGCAAACAGCAAACGAGGAAAAGAAGCTCTGTTTATTGAGTTGGGTCCAAATTCACGGAGAAAAATGACTTCCAGATGCATTTCAAACACGGCAATATGATTAGGATGGAGAAGGCAGTCAAGTCTATTTGGCTTCTGCAGGGGATTTGTTTGTATATTCTAATTGCATCATCGCTTAGCTTTATTTCATCTGGAACCTGGCTGCCAAATGAGCGTATTGATTACCTGTCATGGATGCATATTTCTCAATTAAAAGCCATCAAGGCTTGTAAAATCTCAACCATGTCAAGACCAACGAGTGGATTTTAGTACTGCTGCTAGTAGTCACATTAACCCCCTTCTACTGAACAGCAGCTACAAGCTTGGCACCTTACATATGATGGCTCATTTAAATGTCACAACCCTCTTCAAAGTAGATGTCATTATTTTCTATCTTTCTAATGAGGAAGCAGAGGCTCAGAAAGATTAAAAACCTTGTCCAAGACCACAAAACTAGTAAGCAGTGGAGGAAGTATTTGAACCTATATATGTCACATTCCCATTCCACAGGGCTTTCTGCTATACATAGGCAGTAGAGAGTGCATGTGAAGTGCTGTTCAGGGCAACCTGAACAGTCAGTTCTGTCATTTACTAGCTCTGTGATGTTGAGCAAGTTTCTTAACATCTCTGTGTCTCAGTGTCCTCATCTGCAGAATCAAGGAAATAACACACAGTGCGGTTGTTAGGACTAAATGAGCTACTATATGGACAGCATGTAAAAATAATACAGCATGTAGAGCATTATTTTTACATCCTCTGGATGCTGTGAAAGACAAACTGTAAATTTTTGACCTTCAAAACTTGCTGTAGGCACTTTGTACTTCCAAAGACTTTGCAACAATTCAATTTTCCTCACAGCAGCTCAGTGTTTCGGGTCAGACCACTGTCTCTCACTCTCAGACTGAGACGTGAGGAGCAACTGTGCCGAAATATTTTCAGTGTACTCAGTTTCTGACTTTTCTGATCACATCTGAATAAACAGATAATGAGACTGTTTATTTTTATGTTCTACATACCTTGAAATCTTAGGTCTACTCCTCACAACAACTGCACAATTAGGTGCTATTACCTCTATTATCCAAATAAAGATGATGTGGACCATAAATCAAGATGATCCTCCCAAGTACACGTAGCTGGTAAGTAGCAAGGCTTGGATTTGAACCCAAACATGAATGTCTCGCAAATGTGCGTGCTTGCATTCAAATTGTGATACTTAAACCATTAATTTCTCCTTGTCTCCTTGGTGAACTCGTTCTCATCTATTTGGATTAATCCATCTATGACCTTCCTTGACATTCACCTATTGCGTACGTATTTTATGAAGTTGTATGAACAGTTGTATGAACAGTGTTGTATGAACAGTGATGAATGCAAGACATGGTCTCTGCGTTCGTCTCTGTGTCTCAGTGTCCTCATCTGCTTTCACGAAGCTTACAGCTTAAAGAGGGTAATATACAACTACATACTTGAAGGGTCCTGAGAAGAAAAAAAATGAGAGTGACAGGGTGGAGAAAACTGAGGGCAACAGGCCAGTGGATGGCATGGGAGCTCTCTGAGGAAATGGCATTTAAGCTAAGATGAAGGATGAGAAGAAGGCAATATGTGAGAATGGGGGAAGGGATCCTGGCAGCAAGAGGAGCGTGTGTCCAGAGCTCCAGACACAATAGGAGCATGTGAACCAGAAGAAAGCTTGTGTGGCTAGGGAAAAATAAGAAAGAGGAGGTGGAGTTAGGGTGGGGCCCAGTGGAAGTGGTTTGAGAAATGGTCTGGGGCGAGAGTATTTATGACAGTGAGGCATTTGGGTTCTGAGTCCTACAGAGCCTTGTGTAGCCCTTGTTGGTAGTCATCACCATATTGCATTGTCATCCTATGCTGATCTGTCTGTTTCCCCCTCCAAACCACAAGCTTCCTAAGTGCCTAGGCAGTGATCAAGACAAAGTGGGCATTCAGCAAATTAAACAAACTAATTAAAACAATTTTACAGCACAGTGATTGGGTTGAAAGATAAGCATAAAAAGGCTATAGTAAAGAAAGAAACTAGTATTTTTGTTTCTCAATGAGAAAGAAAAATCCTGGCTAATAATAAATTTTATTATATGTACATATTTATATTATGTAAGAGCTGATAGGTTAATGAACATTAATAATGATAATCAACATTAGTAGCTTGGTACTAGGCTCACTGCTTTATATGTATTTCATTTAATTTTCATGACAATAAACATGAAGCAATTACTGTTAATCTCCATTTAGCAGGGGAAAAAAAACCCAAAAAACAAAATTAGGACAGAGTTCAAATAAATTACATAGAGTACAAAGTTAATACTGACAGTGCTGCGATTCAAATCCAGGTATTTTATTCAAAGTCTACATATGTAAAAAGTTTTTAACTTTAAACTATCTCTCATGAGTTTATCCTTTAATCTTTTTAAATTTAAAAAATATAAACACAATAGTAAAAGTCCTAGTTATTGAAGTGAAATAAGTAGTAGTAAACATTAAAAAAGAAACTAATGAAATTTTAATAACAGTAACTGGTTAATAAAAAAGATAAAGTTTGATGGAATTCTGTATAAATGATTAAGAAAACAAGAAAGAAAAAGGAAAGCACTCGATGCATTAGGATGGTGTTTTGCAGAGGTATTTGTTTCAGTTTTTTTGTTTTCATCATGTTGTTGGTATATTACACAAAAATTAGTAGAAAAGGGAAGTGATGGGAGGTTTAATTTTTCTAAGAGTAACAGATGAACAAGACAGACAAACAAGCCAATATTTGTATTCTTCACACTTTTTCTATTACTATTCCCAGTTGACTGTGCCTAGGCCTTCTTCCCCCCGACTGTCCACCCCCCCACCCCCATTGTCTGAATAACTCCTATTCATTCTTCAACACCCAGACAAAACAACTCTCAGTCTGGAAAGCCCTTACCTGGCCTCCCAGACTTCCACCACATTACATCCATTTCCTTTGTACAGTTTATAAAATGTTATAGTACAAACTAATTATTCTGCTGTATCATTCTCTCTTAATGTGGTGAGGGAAGGAAACAGAAATGTAATTATTCAAACATATAAATACTGAATTAGACACTTTGGTTGAATCACTGCATTAATCATAACAGCCTTGTTGCATATACACTTTTATACCCATTCTACAGATGGGAAATGGGAAAACAGGCTCAAAAAAGGCAATTTGTTCATGTTAGTTTTTTTTTTTTTTTTTTTTTTTTTGAGATGGAGTCTTACTTTGTAGCCGAAGCTGGAGTGCAGTGGTGCGATATTGACTCACTGTAACCTCCACCTCCTAGACTCAGGTGATTCTCACGCCTCAGCCTCCTGAGTAGCTGGGACTACAGGCCCACACCACCACACCTGGCTAATCTTTTGTATTTTAGTAGAGACGAAGATTCACCAGTTGGTGGTGTCCAACTCCTGAGCTTAGGTGATCCGCCCACCTCGGCCTCCCAAAGTGCTGGGACTACAGGTGTAAGCCACAGTGCCTGGTCTGATTTAGTATTATTGAGGAAGATAGGACAAGTCATGAAAAACAGAGTACTGGAGATTTGGGGAATATAAAAAATATAAGAGGAAACAATGGTAAGTAACATTTGGAATGAGAGTCCAAGGTGAGTTTCCTGCTCTCATAGCCCTAGGTTGCTCTGTGAGAGTTTACAACATGTGGGTTAAGAGTAGCGCTGCTGGAGCCATCCTGCCTGGGTGCAAATCCCAGCTCTAATCTTACCTACCTATGTGATCTTGAGCACATTACAAAAATCCTTCTGAGACTCAGTTTCCTCACATGTAAAATGGAGATGATAATCATAGCATTCATCTCACAGAAATATTATGAGGATGAGAGGAGGTAGTAAGTGTGATGAGCTTAAGCTATCCTTAGCACTTAGAAGACTTAAAACTGTGAGCTGTTATTATTCAGTGCTTTCAAAGAAAAAAGAAAGTTACATGTTAAATCATAAGCATTGCCTTGCAGAACACAGACAAACTGGGGCCTGATCAGAGTAGGGTAGGCAGAGGAGAGGAAGACTTGGCATGCTGTTGAAGGGGTCCCTACATACATCATTTGCCTTGGAGAAGAAAACACTCAGGAGCAACAGGACAGCTACAGTAGACAGCACGCACTCTCTAAAAGGCTGAGCTCTCCACTGTGCTGAGCTCTCATCAGCATCATCTGTTTATCCTCACAGCCAGTGCCACTAGGAGGGAGGGCCTCCATTCACATTTTTAATTTAGATTGTTCATTTTACACCCAAGGGGGAGAAAAAAAGGTTAGAAACTGATAGGACTTGACCATGATTACAAAGAGTACAAGAGATGGGATTTAAACCCAGCTTATCTTGTGCCAAAATGCGTGTCCACAGCTGCACGCTGTGCTGCCTCCACAGGTCCACTTCTTCTTTATGAGAGTTTGTCAGCTGCTACATTATCCTGACTATGACTAATGCCCTCCAACAGCTAAAGGCAGGGGAAGAGAAAGTCAATTTATTCTGTGCTGTTCCAGAGGGCAGAATGAACATAGTATATAAGAAAGAAACTTTGGTTCAACATCAGAAAAGATCTTTAGCTATAATGAAGTACCTATGAGCTCAGGACTCTAGGTTTCAACCACAAAACTGGGCAGCTGTTGGGTAGGCACTGAGCTGCAGTTTTTGTTTTTTTTTCATACTCCAGCGGTGCCTGGAACTCCAATGAAATAGAGAACTGTCCACTTCTGTGGAAAATGAGCTGAAACCAGGGAGCCAAGCAATCTTACTCAGCAGATCCTACTCCCATGCAGCCCAGCAAGCTAAGAACCACTGGCATGAGATTCTCACTGCCAGCACAGCAGTCTGGAGTTGACCTGGGATGTTTGAGCTTGGTAGACAGAAAGGTTACTGCCATTACTGTGGCTTTAGTAGGTGGTTTTCCCCTGACAGTGCTAAGGAGACTGGGAGGTTTGGACTTTGCAGACACACAGCAAAGCAGCTGTGGCCAGACTGCTTCTTTAGATTCCTCCACCGGGCAGAGTATCTCCACAGGAAATCCAGCAGCTCCAGTCAGGGGCTTACAGACAAAACTCTCATCTTCCTGTGACAGAGCGCCTGGCTTGGGAGAAGGGCAGCTGGGGTCACAGTATCAGGGGACTTAATCTTTCCTGGCTGCTGCCTCTGAAGACAGCAGCTGATCCTGACAAGGGGAATTCTCCCAGCATAGTGCACCAGCTCTGCTAAAGGACAGACTGCCTCCTTAAATGGGACCCTGACCCCCATGCCTCCTGACTGCGAGAGACCTCCCAACGGGGGTTGATAGACACGTCATACAGGAGAGCTCTGGATGGCATCTGGCAGGTGCCCTTCTGAGACGAAGCTTCCAGAGGAAGGAACAGGCAGCAATATTTGCTGTTCTGCAGCCTCCACTGGTGCTACTCAAGCAAACAGGGTATGGAGTGGCTCTCTGGCAATCTTAACAGACCATCAGAAGAGGGGCCTGACTATTAGAGAAAAAACTAACAAACAGAAAGCAACAACAACAACAAAAAGCCACCCTCCCCGCAACAAAATCCCAATCTAAAGGGCATCAGCCTCAAAGATCAAAGGTAGATGAATCCATGAAGATGAGCAAAAACCAGCACAAAAACACTGAAAATTCCAAAAGTCAGAATGCCTCTTCTTCTCCAAATGATAATGAAACCTCTCCAGCAAGGGCACAACCCTGAACAGAGAAAGAGAGTGATGAAGAGACAGAAGTAAGCTTCAGAAAGTGGGTAATAAACTCCTGTGAGCTAAAGGAGCATGTTCTAACCCAATGCCAAGAAGCTAAAAGCCTGGATAAAAGGTTACAGGGACTGCTAACTAAAATAACCAGTTTAGAGAGGAACATAAACGACCTGAAGGAACTGAAAAACACAGCAGGAGAACTTTGTGCAGCACACATAAGTATCAATAGCTAAGTCGATCAAGCAGAAGTAAGG
>PVKP010017204.1:0-46613 GCA_004027715.1 Plecturocebus donacophilus
TAAACTGTGCTGCAATGAACATTCGTGTGCATGTGTCCTTATAGTAGAACGATTTATAATCCTTTGGATATATACCCAATAATGGGATTGCTGGGTCGAATGGAATGTCTATTTCCAGGTCCTTGAGGAATCGCCACACTGTCTTCCACAATGGTTGAACTAGTTTACACTCCCACCAACAGTGTAAAAGTGTTCCTGTATCTCCACATTCTCTCCAGCGTCTGTTGTCTCTAGATTTTTTAATGAACACCATTCTAATTGGCATGAAATGGTATCTCACAGCTTTTGCACGGCAAAAGAAACGATCATTAGAGTGAATCGACAACCAACAGAATGGGAAAAAATTTTTGCAGTCTACCCATCTGACAAAGGGCTGATATCCAGAATTTACAAAGAATTAAAACAGATTTACAAGAAAAAAACAAACAAGCCCATTCAAAAGTGGGCAAAGGATATGAACAGACACTTTACAAAAGAAGACATACATGAGGCCAATAAACATATGAAAAAATGCTCATCATCACTGGTCATTAGAGAAATGCAAATCTAATACTATTGTTTACAGTGAATTCAATTTTTTAAAAGCAGAAAAATATGGGCAACCCTTTTCTTGGTCCCCTCTTGACAGTAGAGATTTCTTCTTTGGCTCATTAAACTTTCACTCTAACCTCAAAAGAAAAAAAAAAGAAAAAAAAAGCAGAATAACAGTGTATAAAATATTAAACTGTGTATATTTTTCCATATTTAACTTTCAGGGAAAATTTCAACTATTTATTTGAAACAAAAGGAATAAGGCAAGTAAGGTATATCAAACATTGTTATACTCTATCCTGTTTATTATGAAAGAGACTATAATCTTGAATAAATCTGAACTTTATAAGAACATAGACATTGTAGCTTGTGGATAAGCCTGCAGACTCTGGATTGAGACTTTCGATATTATATTCTGATCACCACTCTCTGTATGATTTTGGACAAGCCAATTAACTCATTTATGAAACAAGACTGTTAACAGAACCTACCTTATAGACTGGGTAAGATAATAAATGATTTAATATAGGTAAAGCATTTAATATTGTAAGCATACAAAGTGCAAGAGGAATTAGGCATTATTTTAAGTGTTTTTATTATGTCAGTGACACTATAATTTAAAAATGTGTTTCAGACCCATTTTGGCAGAAACATGGATTTCCACATGAATATTAATGTGAGAATAGAGCAATAATGCATCTATTTAAGAGAATGCATTTAGAGACAATGACATTCATACTCATAGAGACTAAATATTTTTGTTTTACTACTTAAATAGCTTAGGTTGAAGTGAGTTATAATTGATTTTTTTGGAAAGATGTCCTGATCTCCACATGCATACAGACAATTAGTCATGTGAACTGAAGGAACATATTTTGCTCAAGAGTTTTGAAATTGAGTTATTTTAATTTGCCTACTAAACATCTCATTAAAGCTTAATGAGGCAACAGATCTGCGAAAAATCTCTGAAACTGCAAATGAATTCAAAGATTACTGTTAGATTATTTAAATGTTGCTGTTGTCATTCTTCTAACAGTTGTGAAATACAAAAGTGATAGTGTTTCTAATTACTTTGATTAGCTACAAGCTGTCTTACATTTAAAGTGGGATTACTCTGAATAGGGTAAAACATATATACCTGGAAAAATGCAGGTGCAGGACACTGGACAATGAGTGCAATATCTCTATTTTTAAAATATGTGTATTCTTAATATAATAAACTACCAATAGATTATGAAAAAAAGTGATATAAATCCTCACTTCAAATAATGTACTCCAAAATATACTTTTGAAAGCTGAAACTCCTGTATCTTCAAGCAATTGTTATATAAATATTTCATACATTACAAACTGAGAGGCTCCAAAAATGAGACATTTTTTCTTTCATTTTATTCGTCTTGGCCAAGATGTTCTTGATGTTCCCATCACCTTGATTAAATTTCATATGGGTTACTTCCTGACTATAGGTCTCTGACCTCCCTTTTGTTACAGCGTTTACTTGAGAAAGTGTTCACTTGTCAATGGTTGCTCTGCCTCTTTGAAATGTAAATCTTCTCCCATCCTCTTGCCACGTTTACAAGCCAGGAAAGTATTTCTTAAGGACCTGAAAATATCACTTTGATATGTAAACATCAAGAAAGATACTGCCCTTTCTCACAGTCTCCATAGGACGATAGTTGCCTGACTTCAATAAGCAGCAATTAGCAGACACAGATGGACTAATCACACTGACAGTCTGATATTGTTTGTCTGTGTACCCAGGCAATGCTCACCTTGAATTGTAATAATTCCCAGGTGTCAAGGGTGGGAACTGGTGTGAGATAATTGAATCATGAGGGTGATTTCCTGCATACTGTTCTCCTCATAGTGACTAAGCCTCACAGATCCGATGGTTTTATAAATGTGAGTTCCCGTGTACAAGGTCTCTTACCAACACCATTGAAGATGTGGCTTTGCTCTTCATTCACCATCTGCCGTGACTGTGAGGCCTCCACAGCCATGTGAAACTGTGAGTCAATTAAATCTTTTTCCTTTATAAATTATCCAGTCTCAGGCGTGTCTTTATTAGCAGTGTGAGAACAGACTAATACACCACTCATTCCTCCTAATTCTTCCACTAATTTTCCACTAACTTATCCGACCACTTGAAAGCTCTGCCATATTTTATATCAATATAATTGAGTTCAATATCTCTCCCCTACTGAAATAGTCTTTAATAAATGATTTATTGCCCCTCTAATTAGTCCAGTGCAATTTTTCTTTGCCAGTTTGTGTGAAAATTTATTTTAAGTAGCATTTCACTACTACTAGTAATGTCAAGTAGAAGTACTAGTAGATGTTGAGAGTAATCAAATCCCAAAATAATGAACTAAAATGATGTATCTTCATTGTGCTTCATATATTTTTCCATAAAAATGATAAAAAGTGTCAACTAAGTCAGATTCTTTAAAGGGTACACAACATATAATATTGTCTCGCACAGACTTTCTCGATGATCCAAATAAGAAATTTTATATTTTAACACATTCTCAAATATGGAACAGTTTAAAGTTTATTTGGAAAATTAGACCTACAAAGAAAAGCTCCAAGATTTGAAGATTATGTGTATTATACTACTTCAACTTGTGACAACTTTCTGGTATTTTCAAGTGAGACTATTTGATTTAAAGAACAACAACAAAAAAAAATTCTTAAAGCAAAGAGGTCACATGGACACACATAAAGCAAAATCCCACACCTATTCCATTGTTGTAAATTGGCTTCTTATGTGTTATCTATCATTAGATGGGGGGAAATATGCACATAGCTTCATTTGAGTCAGAGTCCATTCAGAAATATAGTCTGTCAAAATGATAGATGTTTTAAAAAGATGGAAAACTGAAGAGCAATTAAGGATAATTGACACCTCATTGTCTTTGAAAGGCATCTTTTCTAAAGAGTTAAGGAGCATGACATTTTGAAATTTTTACTTGGCAAGAAGCCAAGACCTACATAGGGAATGTGCAACACTTGGCTAAATTTCTAAATATTGCTAATTATGTTGAATAATTGCAAGAGGGAAAGAACAGTTGGTGCCTATTTTAGAAAGCAGCCAGTTTAGAGAACAGCCTAAAGAAATTTTCCACAGCAATTTGGGACAGGGCAGTCAACATATTCATCTTAGCTCCCTGATACTTACTTTCTCTACTCTAGATTTATACCATATTTAGCAGAACTTATCATATGTGTTTCATAGATGCTATTGTCCATATATAAAGGAAGAAGTTTTTTTCTTCATTAATCCCTTGGATAGATATTAAAAAGAAAACTAATGGGAAATTAAGCTTTAATAAGCATTAGTAAGATGGAATAGTATCATCAATTAGTTTCAGCATTTGAGTCAAACAGGAACTCAGTGGCAGGAACTCAGTGGCATGATTTATAGGTTTCACAAACCCTCAGTGTCCAAACACTGCTTCCTCCACTATATTACCACTGTGCTGTTCCTGCCCATTTTTGCCTATTATACTCACATTAGAACAAAGCTCTAAGTTAAAGAACAAATGAAAGTCATTATTCAGTAAACACTAGCATCAAAATCACATGCGTTGCTCAGTTAAAAATAATAGCCCCTGCCAAGAGCATTGATTAATCAAATACGTTTGACATTTTCTTGCAAGGAATAGAAGTAATATTTGAGTATAAATGCTAATAATATTTTATAATTGCAGGGGTTAGACTGTTGGGGAGCATGATTACACGTATTTCTAGCATTGAAAATGCTTTAGAGAATATAGGCCAGATAAAGAGAATTGGGGAAAATCTTTTAATAGATGGAGAGAGAAGAGAGAACAGGGTTAGAAAGAACTGGCTAACACAGCAAGACCAAATTCAGAGCAGAACAACGATTTCTGTTCATTCTGCTTTAACAATGGCACTTCTTTTTCTTTGAAGTACCTTCTTAACTAATTGTCTCCTCATTCATTTTGGTTGCACCTTTTTTTTTCTCATTTGTAAATGACATAGAGGCAAATAGAATTTATGCAGGAACATTTCTGAGTTCAGATAATTAAAATTAAATAATTAGAAATTATTTAGAATTCTACACCAGTTGAATATTAAGCAACTGACATTTGCTTCAACAAATATGCATAAAATTCAATTATAAAATGTATATTGTCTCATAATTGTAAAAATGAATAATGTACTATCCATAGAATAAATCAGATATGCTCACTAATTCACAAATCTCTCATTTTTATTGATTTCTCCTTCTGTTCTCATCTCCTTTTCCTCAACTTACATTTTATAAGATAAACATGGAAAGGTAGGAGCACTGTCATCTATCATGGTGGATGTCTCATACCAGTACTCTGGAACAATGGGTGAAAGACAGCCAGAAGAGCAGTGAAGGAATAAATAACACAGCACTAACTTGGCAAATCTTCAGGAAAAGCAATGAAAGAAAAAGATTTCATACGGAATTTTTAAACAGTCCTCTTCAGTAATCCACACTATTAGATTTTTCTCCACACATGTTTAGTAATATTGACAAGATGGTGAGTTTTGAAGAAGTTGTAAAACGAGAATTAGCACAATTTGGGGCAGACAGTCAGCTAAACCAATCTGTTCTTGAAAATCTTCAGCAGATATTTTATCCAATTACTGAACAATTGACAGATGTTAACTCAAGGCTTCCAGTTGTATAGTAAAAATGACTCTGAGGTTAGGACTCACTGACTTCAAGGAGATATTTGAGTGACCCTTAAAGAAAAAAGTAAGTTTAGCATTAAAGTTTGATGTCTGTAAAGGGATCTGAAAAAAAGTGCCTCTTTTTCATGGATTGAAAGAATAACTGGAGGGCTTGCCTATGAAATTAAGAAACTGAACAAGAGAGTTGTCTTAGTACATACATGTCACAAGAAATGAAGAGAATGTATAATGATAGGTAATGCATTTAGAGTGCAGCAGCTTTTCATCAAAGTTCTTTTTTATTTTTAATTGTACTTTAGGTTCTGTGCTACATGTGCAGATCATGCAGGATTGTTGCATAGGTACACACATGGCAAGGTGGTTTGCTGCCTTCATCTCCCTATCACCCACATCTGGTATTTCTCCCCTCATTATTCTTCTTGACCCTCACCACACCCCGCTGTCCCTCCTGTAGCGCCCCCTGCCAACTGTCCACAGTGTGTGATGCTCTCCTCCCTGTGTCCATGTGTTCTAATTGTTTAACACCTGCCTATGAGTGATAACATGCAGTGTTTGGTTTTCTGTGTGGCAGTTTGCTGAGAATGATGGTTTCCAGATTCATCCATGTCCTATGAAGGACACAAACTCATCATTTTTTTATGGCTGCACCATTGTGAAAGACAGAGTGGCAATTCCTCAAGGATCTAGAAATAGAAATTCCATTTGACCCAGCAATCCCATTACTGGGTGTATACCCAAAGAATTATAAATTGTTCTATTATAAGGACACATGCACACGTATGTTCATTGCGGCACAGTTTACAATAGCAAGGACATGGAACCAACCCAAATGTCCATCATCAAAGTTCTTAAAAAGAACCTCATAGTAAATATTTTATTCTGAAAGTATCAAAGACAAATAATTTTTAAAAAGACCCATATTGTTACAAATCAACATTTTATAATATTTCAGAGAATGATATTTTGGTGTTCCTTAAGAGAATGAAGACTTGTGATTATGGGAGTTGGATAATTTTCTCACCATGCATATGGCCACCCTTTGAGTCTCTTTCTATGAGAAGCTACTCTCAATTCACAGCCCTGACTTGTGAAAGCATCTCTAGGAAATATGTTCTTGACTTATTGTAGGTGATTAAATCAAGGCTTGCTATTTTACCTGTGGGTGACCAAGCCATAGCCTGCATTGTCATTAATTATAATATTTAGGGTAGAAAAATACTTTTAATCAGTGGAATAGAGTCCTCCAGTCTATTGTATACTTTCAGGAATTAGAAAATATTTCAGAGAATCATGGTATTTTGTTAATAGTAAGTAAAAAGAGTTAAAATAATTTATGTAAATTAGCCAAGTAACACTAGTTCATAAGATACCTGAATAAATAAGAGCTAGGAGTTACCAGGAACTTTAGGGCAGTTAACATGTCTACTGAGTAGAACAGTTGTTTTCAATGTTGGCTCTTTATTGTAACACCTATGGAACTTTTAAAAATTATAATGCCTAATTCCCATTTTCAGAGAAATTATTGACTTTGGATGTGACTTGGCATCTTGCTTTCTAAAATCTCTTAAAATAATTCAAATTGCAAGCAAACTGAAATACGTGGAGTAGAGAACAGAGATTGTAGTGATTACAGCAAGAGAAGTAAAAACAGTAGTAGAAAGTAAATTTGGCTGGGTAAGGTGGCTCACATCTGTAATCTCAGAACTTTGGGAGGCCAAGGAAGGCAGATCATTTCAGTTCAGAAGTTTGAGACCAGCCTGGCCAACAGGGTGAAATCCAGTCTCTACTAAAAACATACAAAAATTAGGCATGGTGACACATACCTGTAATCCCAGGTAATTGGGAGGCTGAGGTGGGAGAATTGCTTGAACCCAGGAGGCAGAGGAGGAAATCCTGCCACAGCACTCCAGCCTGGGTGACCGAGGGAGACTCTGTCTCAAAGAAGAGAAAAAAAAAAGAAAAGTGAATTTGGAGCTGCAGTGGATTTTTCTATCTCTAGTTTCTTTGAAGCCTACTTGAGATTTGGAGGATACTCGCATTTCTAACACGTTTATATCCTCTTTGTATCCTTCATGGTGTGAGATAAGGCACATACCATGCTTAAAAGGTAGCAACTCATGTAAATATCTAATATATATTCTATGTACTCTGCATTATTTAGTCATTTAATTTAAAAAATGAAGTACAGTTTTGATACTCCTTTAAGAAAACAGAAAACAGGTAAAGAAGGGTAAAGTTATTTTCCCAAGTTCACACAGTTAATAAATAAGTGATAAAGTTAGGATTCAAGTCCCTGGACTCTGATTTGAGATTTCAGCCATATTAATTCTCACAAAAATTTATTTAAATTAATAGAAATATTACTCCAAAATCTAAAAACTCACTTCAAAATAAGTATCTGTTATGGAACGGCAAAGACAATTTTAATTGATTTCATTCAATATGTACACATTGAATGTTTACTATAAAACGTAGATTTAGGCACTAAGGATACAGAACCAGATGGAAACTTAATGTGTCCATGTTAAAAAAAAAAAAAAACCCTTTTTTTTAGTCCCTTTAAACTTAGATTAAGTTGAAAACATACAGCTACTATTGATGGGTCAGGCTTTCTAAAGCAAACATTTCAAGGCAGACATAGGACTCTATAAGAATGATAAAACAATTTTATAGATAAATTATCTTACCCATTTTTGTACAAATAGATCGCTAGATTTAAACACATTCTTTATTCTTAAGCTTTTACTCTTTCTACTGTCTCCAGTACTTCATTGCTTCTGAGTTCAAAAGGAAAACTACTAATTGGTAAACTATTTTAATTGAATTAATTCAATATTTATCAAATGCTTGTCATATATCAAATGCTGTATGTATTTTTTTCTTATCACTTCGATAGTAAACCACAAGCCTAGTAACTTGAAACACAAATTTGTAATCTTATATTTCTAGAGGTCAGAAGTCTAAAATGAGTCTTGTGGAGATAAAGTCAACTGGTTAGCAGAGCTGTATTTCTCCTTGAGGATCTAGAAGAGAATCTGTCCTTACCTTTTTCAGCTTCCTAGGGCTGCCTACATTCCCTGGCTCATAGCCATACCAATGCAACCTCAGCTTCCTTCATCATCTATGTCCTTCACTGACTCTTTCTCTGATCTGACACTTTTGTCTCTCTCTTAGAAAGACTTATATTCTGCCCACTTTTGTAATCTGGGATAATTTTCCCAACTCATTGTTCTTTATCATGTATGAAATGATTTATTTTCCACTTTAAGTAATATATTAACAAGTTTTGGAAAATACGTTGTGAATATCTTCATGGAGTCATTAATCTGCTTACAAACTGTATGAACATTTCACTTAATGTTCACAACCTGATTCAGTAGGTGCTATATCATGACAGTACTGAGGCTGAGAATGTGAAGGGATTTCCCCCATCCCCAGCAGAGCAGATTCAAATCCAGAGATCATATTTAGAATCTGTGTTAATGTCTTTTGCCATCTCTGCATTTGATATTCAATGCTCACAACAGATCTTAAAGTCTGCCATAATTTTTAAAAATATATTTGGATAATTAATGAACTATTAGAATTATATCCACTTGGGCTTCTATTACCCAGAAAACATAAACCTTTGGAACTTCAACCAAAACAACTATAAATATTCTAAAAAAATTGTTATTTGAAGTGAATAATATAGAATTGAATAAATTAATATGTACACATAAGATTGAACTTATTTATATAAAACTAGCAAAGAACAGTGTATATACATATTTATGTATATACGCATATATATTTATGTTTAAATCATTTATCAATAACAAGCAAAACCAAAATGATTTATCTTCAAATCTTAATTTACTACAATTTTACATAAACAGAGGAGAAGATAAATATCATCGTTTTTGTATTTCAGAAAACATTATTTTATTAAGGTAAGCAACTTTGAATCATCAAGTAGACAAAATAATAATAATAGGCTCAGCTAATGCCTGCATAAAAAGCCTGGCCTGTACTAGAACATTATATAATGTATACTATATATGCCGTATACATTCAAAATGCTTTAACATTAAGTGCTGATGATTTTTGCTGTTTTTCTTCATATGAAGTCTTGCAAAACTATGATTGGTATGGAATCCTTAAAAATAACTTGAGAAAGAAATATACTAGTGCTTCTTCTGTCTTTGCCAGAAAATTAATTCTAATAACAAGACTGGAACTATGCTACTGCTGTGAAATAAATGTAAGCCAAGTCTGTAGAAAATTGTGAAATTAAAGAATAACATTGGGTTAGTTAAAGTTGAATGCTCTTAAAACTCATAATTATATTCAAAGACACAGAGAAAAGCGCTAAGTAAATTATGAACAAGACAATTTTCTGCTGAAATTAGCAAGACATCAAGCCTAACCTGTATCAGCAGAAGCCACTTATCACAGCCCTCATTCATCCAGTTTTACTTTCTGGTTTTAGTTATCCATTGTCAACTGTGGTCTGAAAATAGTAAACGGAAAATTTAAGAAATAAACAACTCATAAGTTTTAGATGGTTCCCTGTCTGAGGATGTGATGGAATCTCATGCTCTTCCACACCATCCTGCCCGGGACGTGAATCCAGACATTCCCTACCTGTTAGTCAGCAGCCATCCCTGTTGTCATCAGTCTGGCTGTGGATATCGCAGTGCTTCTGTTTAAGTAACCCTTATTTTATTTAATAGTGTCCCCAGAGCACAAGGGTAATGATTCTGGTAATTCAAACATTCCAAAAAAATGTTATGAAGTGCTTCCTTTAAATGAAAAAGTAAAAGTTTTCAATTTAATCAGGAAAGAAAAAAAATGTATGCCGAGGTTGATAAAAATCTGTAGTAAAAAAATAATATTTTATCTGTGAAATTTTGAAACAAAAATTGTGCATATTATATATAGGATTCGGTACTGTCTGTGCTTCCAGGCATCAACTGGGGGTCTTGAAATATCTCCCCTGCAGATAATGGAGGGCTACTGAATTTCCAAATTTAAGTACGTGATAAGTTTTTCACATATTATCTTATTCCATACCCCTCAAATGTACTGCTGCCTTCTGAAATCGACAGATATAACGTGAATATTAAAAGATACATAACTTTAAGTCAAAAAATATAAAGTAGGTCGTATCTTTACAGACAAGAACACTACAAGAAAATGAGTATTTACTGAAAAATTGAATAGTGCTTTGTAAGATAAGAAATTTCTACCTATTTGAAGAAATCTTGTTTTAAGCTGTAACAAAAATCATACACACATACACACGCAACCTGACTTTTGTTCATTACTTACACAAGATACAGAATTACATAATTTGTATCAGTAAAGATCAATCAAATGTTGTGATTAATGTATAATGTAATGTAACATACAAAGTGTGTTCCTTCACTCTTTTTTTTAGGAACTCTTTGGAAAAATAATTTTTCTATTTAGTTAGGATATATAGAATATACAAAATGAACTATTATATATTATTTGATTTTTAAGTGTATTCCAGTTATTGATTGGTGCATAAGAAAATATTTCCAAACTGACTAGCTGAAAATAATCTATTATTATAACCTCTGCTTCTCCAGGTTGCCTTGGCCCAGCAAGGAATGTTGCTGCTCAAAATCTTTCATGCAGCTACAGTGAGTTGCTTGGGTAGAAGCATTGTCAACACTTCTTCACCCTGAGCTGAAATGGCTGGAACAGCAGGAGTGTGGTTGTGCATGGAGACGTGTGCCCTTGTTTAAAAACCAGTATGTGATTTTTCAGGCTTTGTCAATTACGAAAGCTTTACCTTGAAGGGTTCAGTGAGGCAAGCTGCCCTCCCACACAACACTTGATACACAGCCAGTGCTTATTCTGAAGAAAGTTGCCGTCAAGGTCTCAGACTCCTCTTCAGGCACCTCAAGTCCTCTGCAGGCATCTCTGCTTGGTCTTTCTTGCAGCGAGAGTGAAAAAGCTTGAAGATACTTCTTTTCTGCTCAGACTAAGTTTACTTCTAGCCCTCTCTCCTCATTCTTCCTCCTACTTCATCGTCTATGAAACTGCGGGAGACTTTTTCTTGTGGCCCCCTTAACAGTGAGATGACACCTATGTCTGCATTGTTCCACCTGACTCTTGACCAGTGCTTTACTTCATAGAAGAAATGAAACTGAGAGAGGCAATGCTTTCTTCAGTTTTAGCCTTTTAGCTTCCATCATTGCAGTAAGTGTTTAAATAACTTCTTCATTGTTGATTTTCTGCTGTAATTGGCAACTTACACATCTGGCCACTCATCTCTCTTCCAGTTTAGCTGATCTTCTGAGAAGTATTATTTTTTTTCTGTGTGTGTGTGTGTGTTTGTGTGCAGGCAGACAATGTGTGTATATATACACACTATATGTACATATAGTCTGTCTGTCCACATACTTATATTGGTAAGACCAAGCCTACATTGTGGTCAGCTCAAAATGTTTGAAAGTCTTACATTTCTCAGGATCCCAACAGAGTGTGCTGCAACAGATAGGAAGAACGGACAGTCTCTTGACGCCTGGTCCTCAAAACAGAACAGGTGCAGCATCACTTCTAACACAGTCTTTCTAATTGGTTGAGCATTAAAGAATGCACTCTGATTCAAAGAGAGGGATACCGACTTGTCTCTTGAGAAAAGAACTATCAGTGAGTTTGAAGACATCTTGAATCTGACATTCTTTGAAAGTTCCTTTTGTTTCTCACTTTACTTTGAGTTATCAGTAGAACAGTCAGCTGCTGTTGTGAGGAATAATGCCAAAGAGCAAGGCAGAAGAACCTATTACAGGCTTTTCATATTTTAAAAAAGTGCTATAAACTTGTATCTTAGGAATGTTCAAATGAGGTTAAAATGAATCACTACAATGAATTATATAGATGACCATACACATCTCAACTCTACCAAAATTTTGTATATGTAAAATCAAAGTATCAATATGCTTGTATAAATGTCTGAAATAAATGTTTTACATTTAAGTTTCCTTTGGATCACAAGGTATAAAGACATGGTCCATTAGGTTAAGTTTTTATCTTACTTATTTAATATATTCCAGCACTTATAACAGTTCCTGGCCCATGACTATATGCTAAATAAATATATTTAAATGAGTGAATACAGTATTATTTAAGAGGCTATTATATTAAAGTCCTAAAATCTATTTATTAACATTTACACATTCTACCACTCATACAAATAGTAAAACAGCAAATAGTCTCTTTAAATAACTTAGGAAAAATATAAAATATTTACACATTTAAATACAATCCACATTTTAAAATATAGGAAACCAAATATACTGCAAGAAGCACATAATAAAACAAAGTAACTTGGAATATACTTTACAAGCATACATGGATACTGGAAACTACCACAAAACTATATTTGTTTTAAAAAGGCTTTTCAATGTCATGTACCACCCCATGGAAAATTGAGATATAATAAGCATATAGGAATATTTAAGGTAAAATAAAATGTCCACATATTCATAAATCATTGAAGATGAGGAATTACTAAGAAATCAACATTTAATATCTTTAGGACAAATAGTTTCACTTGCCAAAACAAAGACAATCTCCAAAAATTGCCTTTATAACTAACTGGACACTTGTATTTTTATACTTACATAATAGATCATACTCATAATCAGATTTATTTATATTTATTCTTCCCTCATATTCATAGTTAAATGCTTTGGTAACTAACTTAATTAGCTACCAAAGTTCTTATTACTTCATGGACAGAAGTCCATTGCTTTTTATAATGAAACTTCTGCATTTTCATTATTTTTTTCCTTTTCATCTCTAGCACTGACACTTTATTTTCCTGCATAATACCAAATGGCTTGAGATTCTTCATGACCCCAAGATCTTCATGATTTCAGCTTTCTGTCATATATATCTTTGTGTCTCTCACTTTCAATGCACTCTAATTTGTGTTGTCTTTTCTCCACTTTCACACATTAAATCTTACTATTTATGACAGAACATCCCTGTTAGAGCATTTTACTAATGTTACCTCATAGTCTACCAGACAGGTTAGATAGAGATAGATGTTATTTGAATTACTGTGATATGTGCAGTGGAGTAACATGGCCATTTCCCTTCAGATACTTGCTCCAAGAGTGTCAGGCACTCAATAAATTCTGCTCTAATATGTGGGCAGTTCTATATCCAGAAAATATAAGCCACAAGAAAAACAGGGGTTGCAAATAAAGGAATATATGCTTATAATCACGAATCTTAGGCATATATTATATCAGATGATTTATAAAACATTAAAGTAAAATGTTTAATAATGATAACACAAAAAGGGGAAATATAGGTATATTATAAGTAAATATAAGAATGAAATTATCTGACTAATGAAAGACATGATGGACATAGTTGAAAAGAACTAGTGAACTGAGATATAAGAGAAGGAAAATGGCCATGGAGCTATGCAGATATAAAAGCCAAGAAAAATACATAAAATACATAAGAAATAATAGGAATAGATTAAAATTTATCTAACAGTCTTGTAATTTGGATCTCAGAAAAAAGGAAATAAAAACAGAATATCATAGAAGCAAAATTCAAAGATAAAAAAGAAAGAATATTAAAATATCTGATGGAAGACAATAAATCATATGTCAAAAACTATTATAAACACCAAGCAGGAATGAAAACTTCATCTAAGCACAGCGTACAAAATTGCTGAAAACTGAAGATATAGAACAATTCCTAAAATCATACAGAGTAAAAGGGAAAAAGGATATTATTTTATTTTTTTATTTTTGTTGATATATAAAAGTTTTACATGTTTTGAGGGTACATGTGATAATTTTATATATATATAAATATAAATATATATATATATAAATATAAATATATATATATAATGTGCAAAGATCAAATCAAGCGTATTAAGGGTATTCATTACTTTAAATTTTTATCTTTATGCAAGGAATATTCAAATTCTTTTTTTCTAGCTAGTTAAAAGTTTACAATACTTGACTATTAACTACAGTCTCTCTGTTGATCCATTGAACCCTAGGTCTTATTTTATCTATCTGACTTTATGTGTGTACTTATTACTTTCTATAAAGCAATAATATGACTGACAGATACTTCTCAAATAACAATAATATTATCAGAAAAAAACTGGGAATCTAATTCTGAAAATCCATGTCAAAATAAAAGGTAAAATAAATTTTTTTTTTTGGAAAAAATATAATTTGTTAGAAAATGCTCAGTAAAACTGTATATGTTTCTCAGGCCAAAATAAAACATTCCTAAATGGGATCTAGGATAAGCAAGAAGAAATAAATGTCAATTAAAATGTTAACTAAGTCAATTTAAATGAATATTAACTGTGAAAACATTAATTATATCTGGTGAGTGTTTAAAGATATACCTATATATAATTAGAGTATATTTAAACAACAGCAGAAAATATGTTAAGGATATAAAGTAAATGAGCTAAAGGCCTTGAATTTTATAGGAAGTATTAAATATAATATATTAAACATTGGCAAAGCAAGAACTTTTGTTTAAATCTTCTCATAAGGAAAACTCTAGGCCCAAATAACTTCAGTGATTTCTATAAACATTTAAGTAAAAGAATTATATTCATACAGAGTTATATTCATACAGAAAATATTGCAGCAAATAAAAACATTTCTCAAAACAAGCCAAGGATAAAACAAGACAAAAGATAAAAAGTTATAGGTTAATCTCTAAGAACATATCCATAGGAATGCCAAATAATATTAGAGTATGTAAAATCTGAACAAAATTAAGGATAATTTATCAAACCCAAGTTAAGTTTATACCAGAAATGTAAGATTTATTTAAAATTTAATTCAATTTGTGGCTGTAACACACAGGAAAAAGCAAAACTGATAATTTAAATAGATGTGTAACATAGCAAAACAAAACACTTCCTAGTAAAAGTGGAATAGAATCTGATAAAAATAATTTTGAACCTTCCATTTATCATTGAAACATTACATATAAAGATGAAAGATTTCTTATAAATATAATAAGATAAGGATACCAGTTACCACTATTTTTCTATAATATTTACTGAATATTTCAATACATAAAAAGGCAAGAAAAATAAAAACACAGAATGAAATTTAAAAGAAAAAAGTAAAAGTGTCAGTATTCCCAAACTGCATGATGGTACTTACTAAATTAAAAAGATAAACAAATGTTTAGATTTAATGCATAATTTTACAACATGTCTTTATATAATAGTATCATACAAACTAATTGCATTTTTCAGTGGGCTGATAGGTGCAGCAAACCACCATGGCACATGTATACCTATGTAACAAACTTGCATGTTCAGCACATGTATCCCAGAACTTAAAGTAAAAAAAAAAAGTTAGAAAATAAAAATTTTGAAGTATTATCTATAGCATCAAAATATCAAATGAGACTAAATATGAAAAATTTGCAATAACTCTATATTGAAAATTTATGTACCTTAAGAAAAAATAATGTTTATCTAAATAAATATAAAATTAGGTAACATTATTGGATTGGAACACCTAAGTTGAAAAATGCCAGTTCTGCCCAAATTGATCTATAATTCAATGCAATCTAAAAACAAATCAGCAAGATTTTGTTTGTTTTTTGTTTTTAGCAACTGACACTTTGTAAGTATATACAAATATGCAAAGGAGCAAGACAGCCAACTCAATCTTATAAAAGAGCAAAACAGGACAAATTACAAAATAATAAGACTTCTATGGCACTGTGGTGACTAAGTGAGTGTGGCTTTGATGCTAGTACAGAAAAACAGATCAGGGAAACTTAAGAGAATAAGAAGAAAGAGAAAAAATTGAATTTTTAATCTTTTTGAAGTATAATCTTATGTATATAAGATATATAATACTGATTAACTGATCATCTTGATTAAAACTGAGCAACAAAAACAACACAGAATCTTAAATATAAATTTGTAGGCTGAAGATTCAAGCTTTGAGCTTCCTTCTCAAAATGGTTAAAGATAAAGAACTTATCACATAATTTTACTAAAATTTCAGGATAGATTCCAAAAGAAACAGACTAATCGTTATAAAATTTGTAACCTCTCTAACTTCTGTAGGCAAATGACCTTTTGTGATTATTTAAATGTTTGACTGTGGTTTAAAATTTATCCAAATTTTAAGTTTGTAGCTCAGTCAGTGAAGATTTTAAAAGCTTTGCCAGTACGCTGATCTCTACTTGAGATTGTCTACTTTGTGTAATAAAACTATCATGTTAGTATTAATTAATTAAGGACCTGAAACCAAACTCCCTCGATTAGAATCTTCAAGCGCTTAATAGCTTGGGCAAAGGATTTAACTTCCTGGGTCTTCTTTTTGTTCATGTGTTAATAATGACACTTAGTATGTACTGAATGTTTTTATCCTCACCAAATGCATATATTATGTCCTGACTTCCAATGTGATAGTATTCGGAAGTAGGGCCTTTGGAAGGTCATTCAGATGAACTCAGGAAGGTAGGGCCCTAATGAAAAGAGACACCATAGAACTTGTTTCTTCTCTCTTCACCATGTGAGGAGACATAGAAAAGGTAGCCAGCTACAAGCCAGGAGAAAGGCCCTCGGTGGGAAACACATATGCTAGCACCTTGATCTTGGACTTCTCATCCTCCCAGACAGTTAGAAATAAACTTCTGTTGCTTAAGCCACCTAACTTGGAGTATCTGTTACAGCAACTCAAGCTAAACCAATGCCTATAAGACAGATATTTGAATGCAGAAAGTTTACTGATATCAACTCTCCCTTGTGGGAGTGAAGAAAGTGATGAGAAGTTAAATTGTGCAGTTGCATAGGCCTCAACCAAGGAATTGTAAATTTGGCTGGCCCACCAAAATTGTCATGGTTTGAAGCAAGAGATTCAAGCTTTGCCTGCTCCTCATAAGCTGGTGTCATTGGATACAGGGTAACCAAGACAGAAGAAAGGATGTTGAACTTGAGCAATGAAGTCAGCCCTCCGAACAGCTTAAGAAACAAGAGCTTCCAATCTGGGAAGGGATCTATCTGAGTAGCATATTAGAGCTCCAACTGTAAGTATACAATTTATTTATCTCATAAATATACTTATGAGAGTGCCTGGAACAAGTAAATGTATTGAAGTTCTTGTCAAAAAGGAGTTGGGTTCTGAGAAATAAAGCTGCTTGTTGCAAGAATTATCAATAAGATTTTTGAATCCTTTGGCATTAGGGAACAATTCATTTCTGCGGTACTGTTAAATGGAGAAACAGCATCATGTATAGAGGGGCAACATAGAAATGTGGGGAAGAGAGGGGATTCCTTCCACTACTTATTAGGTTTGTATTTTAGGCAAATTGCTTACAATCTCTACGAGTTATCATGACATAACATTTGTCATTTTTTAAATGTTTTAAATTCTTATGTCAGAGTTTTTAATAATCCATGTTTTATAAACAATGCTTTATAAAACTGTAAATGTTATATATAGATAAATAGAAATATATATAGATAAACATACTTATAACAACTATTTGAAAGAACCAAAAGTATTTATTGCTGACCTTAAAAAATAAAAGCAGGGAGTCAGAAAATATTCAGTTGAACAAGATCTTTATACTATTGCCTTGCTTTAAATTTCATAGCAATTTTCTCTTTTTGTAAATACAAGGTAAATGAAATATTTTAATCATGCTGCTGTTTAATGTGTGTGATGCAGCAAATATGGAATATTCTTTGAGATTTGGCCTGTGTATCATTCATCTGAAATTCTCAAAGGAAATGATCCAGAGGCTGGATCATCAGATTATATTGTAGGTCTCAATTATGTAAGTAAGGAAAGATAATTTTAGCAATTATTGAAAGTGAATCTGCTTCTAAAGTATTTTATCAAGTAAGGTAGTAGAAAAAAGATTAGTATATAAAAAACAGTATAGCTATAGATTTATTTACATGAGAAAAATAACTATCAAACCACCTAAACATTCAGATCCACTGATCTTTTATTCTTAAAGTAAAACAAAATGGTAAACTAAAACATAGTCAAAGAATTTCTTAGTATGTGTTTTTTCAGAACATATGGGGATATTTTGGTAATGTAAATGGTTAGTTATATTAATGTTTTATACCAACATTGTCCTATTTCCATAATAGAATAGATGAGCTACAGTAATCACCAGACTTTTGAGTCCACATGTTAGGCATTGTTAACATGGCATATAGCAAGGTTAACATAGACAGCCCTTATCTCTAACTCCAGTAATAATTACATATTTTCTGTTTTCCCTTTTTTCTTCCTTTCATATCAATAATTAGGTTATTTTTTACACACATTTTTTTCTCTCACATTGCAAACAATTTTTTTTCTTCAGGATCTTTTAAATACATCTCATCTATTACATATAAACTTCATGGTTTAAATTCTTCAGCCACCTATATAATCAATGTATTTTTTAATATTGTTAGAATGTCACTGCTATTTAAAAATGTATCTGACAAGTATGCGTCTCAGGCTTGAGTAGCAATGTTGTACAGAATTAAGGGCACTCTAACACTCTAGACATATGAAATGTTAACATTCTTTGGGTATGGGCATGGTGACCACATATTTGTAATTAATCTACCTGTTTATGTTTAAATAGCTTGAAGCTATTAGAATGAAGGACCATTTCAACCTCTAATTTTCTCTCCAAGCAACTTGACGTGAATAGATACGCTGCCTTTTCTCTTACTTCCTTAGGTCAGGTTCCCTAAAAACAGGGTTGGAATCTGAAATTCTCATGCAGACATTTATAGAGTGAATACTCTCAGGATAAACCTGTAAGACAGCAAGGGAAACAGAGAAAGGAAGGTGAAAAGTTTAGAAAAGATATACATTCAGCTGGTGTCTCGACTCAGACTCCCCAGGGAGCTCTTATGAGTGAGTAGCAACCGCAGTGTCATTCTACCTCAAAACGAGAGTAATGGGCTTTTATAACTCTAAACATAAATCAGTCATCAGCTGGGGCTGCAGTAGGAGTTGTAGTATCTAGGACATCTTTTGGAGAGTCAGCTCCAGTTGGGCATGGGCAATTATCTAAATAAATTAGATGCTTTTATTAGCCAACACACAAGTGGGGTGATGGGATCAGAGGCCCAATAAAGGAGATTCTGGTGGATCCCATAAATTTTGAATAAGTTGCATTTTTTTTTTCATTTACTTCAAAATCTTTTTAAAATTTATCTTGCGATTTCATGTTTGAGGTATATTGTTTTAGAAATGTGTTGTTTAATCTCCAAGTATTTTGGAATTTCTCAGCTATTTCTCTGTTATTGATTACTAGTTTAAGCCCATTATGGTCTGAGAGCAGACATTGTATAATTCTATTCTTTTAAATTTGTTAAAATGTGTGTTATGTCCCAAAATTCTGCCTACCTTGGTGAGTGTTCCATGTGACCTTGAGAAGAATGTGTATTCTTTTGTTATTTGTGAATTAGTCTGTAAGTGTCCACTACATGCAATTGACCGGTGGTGTTCAGTTCAACTATGTCATTACTGATTTTTCTGCCTGATGGATCTATCCATTTATAACAGAAGGGTGTTAAAGTATTCAACGGTAAGAGTGAATTCATCTATTTCTCCTTGCAGTTCTACCAGGTTTTGCCTCATGTTTTGACACTGTTGTTAGGTGCATTCATATTAAGGATTTTTATATATTTTTGGATAATTGACCTCTTTATTATTATACAATGCCTCAGTCTGCTTTGTCTCAAATTAATGTAACTACTCATGCTTTCTTTCAATTAGTATTAGCATAGTATATATTTCCCCATTTACTTTAAACTTATGTATGTGTTTTTAAATTATAGATTTAGAGAGTACAAGTGCAGCTTTGTTGCATGGATATATTCCATATATGTGACACATTTTTTCAATGTAGCCATAACCCCAAGTCTCCAAAAATGATTACTTTACTATGTCCATGTGTATACATTATTTAATTCCCACTTATAAGTGAGAACATACATGTTTGACTTTCTGTTTCTGAGTTATTTTACTTACGATAATGGCCTCCAGTTCCATTCATGTTGCTGCAAAGACAAGATTTTATTCTTTTTTTATGACTGAGTACTATTCCATTGTGTGTTTAACAGTTTTTTTCCCCCTCACATTGGGAACAATTTTGTTTTTCTTAAGGATGCTCTAAATACATCTCATCTATTACATATAAAATTTATGGTTTAAATTCTTCTGCCACCTATATAATAAATACTTTTAAAACATAGTTAGAATGTTTAAAAATATTTGTTAGAATGTCACTGGTAGTTAAAAATGTATTTGTCAAGTATGCATCTCAGACTTGAGTAACAATGTTGTACAGAATTAAAGCCATTCTCACTCTCTAGACATATGAAATGTTAAAATTATTTGGGTATGGGCATGGTGACCATCTATATGTATATACATACATATGTGTTTGTGTGTGTGTGTGTGTGTGCCACATTTTCTTTACCCTATCATCCATTGATGAGCGTTTCTGTTGATTCCATATCTTTGCTATTGTGAACAGTGATGCTATAAACACGTTAGTCCAGGTATATCCAGGTATATTTTTGGCATAATGATTTGAGTTTTTTGGGTAGATAGATACCCAGAAGTGAGATTGCTGGGTAGTCTTATTTTTATTTATTTGAGAAATTTCCATACTGTTTCCTACAAAGGTTATGCTAATTTACATTTCCACCGACAGGGTATAAGCCTTCTCTTGTCTTCACATAATTACCAATTATCTGGCTTTTTTTTTGTTTGTTTGTTTGTTTTTTTTTTACTTTTTTAATATTAGCCATTCTGACTGGTATAAAATGGTATCTCATTTGGTTTTAGTTTACATTTCTCTGGTTATTGGTGATTTTTTTTCACATCCTTGTGATCTACTTGCATGTCTTATTTTGAAAAATATTAGTTGATGTGCTTTGCCTGTTTTTAATGGCATTATTTTGTTTGTTTTGATTTTTTGGAGATGTTTGAATTTCTTGTAAATTCTGGATATTAGTTTTTTAAATCAAATGCATAGTTTGCAAATATTTTCTCTCCCATTCTGCAGAATATTTATTCATTCTGTTGATTACTTATTTTTCTGTGCATTTAGTTTTAATTAAATTCCATTTGTCTACTTAACGTTTTCGCTGCATTTGCTTTTGAAGTCTTAGTCAAAAATGCTTTGCCAAGGCCAATGTCCAAAAGAGATTTTCTAGGTCTTCTTACAGGACTTTTCTGAATGACGTCTCACATTTAAGTATTTAATTCATGTTAATTTTTTGGATATGGTGAGAAATAGGAGTCTAGATTCATACTTCTGTATTTGGCAATCCAATTTTCTCAGTACCAGTTACAGACAAAGCTGACAAAAGCATATGCAAAGGAAAGGACACTCTATTCAATAATTTATCAGGGTTATTAGTATATGCTTTTCTGTTTTTATTGTATCCTTGCCTGGATTTAGTATCAGGGTGATACTAGATTTGTAGAATGAGTTAGAAAGGATTCTTTCATCATCGATTTTTTGGGAACAATTTCAGTAGAATGGCTACCAGTTTTTCTTTGTATGTCTGACATAATTTGGCTGTGAAGCCATTTGATCCTGTGTTTTTCTTGTTGTGACTCCTTTTTATTACTAATTCAATTTCATGACACGTCACTGGTGTATTCAGGATTTTTATTTCATCTTAATTAAATCATTGAAGGTTGTGTGTTTCTGGAAAATTTTCCATTTCCTTAGGTTTTCTAGATTTGTATTGTAGTTCACAGGAGTCTCTGATAATATTTTTATTTCAGTGGTATCATTTTAATTGATAATCCTTTTTCTTTCTCAGTTTGTCTCCTTTACTCTTCTCTTTTTTGGGGGATTTAGCTAGTGGTTTATTAATTTTTTTTATCTTTTCAAAGAATCAATTATTCATTTTGTTGATTGTTTGTATTTTTTGTTTTCAATTTCATTTTATTCTACTCTGATCTTTGTTATTTCCTCTGCTAGCTTTGGGATTGATTTGTTCTTCTAGTTCCTTGAGGTATGATGTTGGGTTGTTATTTTGTGATCTTTCTACTTTTTTTATGTAAGCATTTAATGCTATAAACTTCCCTGTCAGCACTGCCTTTGCTGTATTCCAGAGGTTTTGATATGTTTTGTCTCCATTTTTATTCTTTGGAAATTTTTTAACTTTTATCTTAATTTCATCACTGGCCCAGAGATAGTTCTCGTGTAGGTTGTTTACTTTCTATTATTTGCATGGTGTTGAGAGGTCTTCTTGGACTTGATTTCTAGTTTTGTTTTACTGAGATTTGGGAAGATTCCTAGTATGATTTGGATATTTTTGTACATATAATTTAGAGTTTATGGCCTCACCTATGGTCCATCATGAGGAATATTTTATGATATGTTGCCAAGAATATATATTCTGTGATCGTTGGGTGGCATGTTATATAAATGTCTGTTAGGACTATTTCATCTAGAGTCCAATTTAAGTCCGGTGTTTCTTTGTTGATTTTCTGTCTCAATGATCTGTCTAGTACTGGTGATGTGGTCTTAAAGTCCCCCACAATTATTGTTTTCTGCCTGTCTTTATTCTTTGGTCTAATAATATTTGTTTTATGAATTTAGGTGCTCTAGTGTTAGGTACATATTCATTTAGAATTTTTATATCATATTGATATAACAAAGATTGTTATAACAAAGATTGTTGTAGCAAAGATTGTTGCATCTTTGTCTATGACTTTTTTGACTATTGTTGATTGACAGTCTGTTTTATCTAATGTAAGCATAGCTACTCCTGCTTCTTCTTAGTTTCTGTTTGTGTCGAATATCTTCTTTCTTTCACCCCTTAACCTTCAGTTTATGTGTCTTTGCTCACAAGCTGAGTTTTTTTTGCAATCAGCATATAATTGAATCATTTTTAATCCATTCCACTGAATATTTTTAAATGGAGCACTTAACACATTCATGTTGAAAGTTAATATTGATATGTGTGATTTTGGTTCCTGACATAATGTTGTTATCTAATTGCTTTTATATTCTCATTTTTGTAATTGTTTTATAGAACTTGTGAGTTTTATAATTTCATGTGTTTTTGGATGATGAGTATCAGACCTTCCTTTTCGTGTTTATAATTCCTTGTGTGTTTTTTGTTGAGCCAGTCTGCTGGTGATGAATTCCCTCAGCGTTTGGTTGTCTAGGAATGACCCTATTTCTATTTCATTTATGAAACTTATTCTAACAGTACACAAAAATTCAAGATTTACTTTTTTTTTTTCTTTAAACACCTTCAAAATCGAATTTTAATGCCCTCTGGCTTATAAGGTTTATGTTCATGACTCCACTGTTAGTGTGATAGATTTCTGTATTTATATTTACAGTGGGTTTCCCCTAGATCACATATGTTTGGTTCTTGCTTTTTGATCAAATCTCTTCTATCTTTTCCTTTGAACATTTAGACTTGTGACCATCTCTGTCTCTTCCTTGGAACTTTTATTGACATTCAAAGTGATTCCATATACAGTTGAATAGATATTGGCCATATTTGTTACTATTTTTTATTTGTTGCCCTTTTTCTTTGTTCCTATTTTTGTCTTCTGTTTTTTCTTTTTCTCTTGTGGTTTTAATTGATTACTTTACATTATTCTATTTGCTTTTATCCTACCATATCATTTATACTTCTACTTAGCTGCACCAGAAGTAACTACTTTCACTTCCTTCATCTGTTTGTTGTATTATAAATCTTTTATATTTGCATCTATGTCTTAATATGCTATACTATTATCCATAGAAAAAATAATTTAGACATTGTCCATTTATACTCTAGAATGTTAAGTTAGTATTTCATTTTCCTTGGGCAACCTCTTCTCTCATTCTTGTTTCTATCACAACTAGAGTTAATTGTTATGCACTGATTTTCTAAAAAAATATGCATACAAACACACACACACACACATACGCACTTACACATGCACAAAGTGTTCACTGTTGAGCAAAATAATTTACTAAGATATTTTTTTTTCTTAAACAATCTATCATTTTCCTGAAGGTAATACTCATTTTAGTTTTTCTGTGTTTTATTATCTTTTAAATATAGTATTTCCACAATTGCTCTGTAAGATGCCTCACATTTACCTGATAATAAAAAATAATTTTGTATTTTCTTTCACTTAATACTTTGTTCCTAGAGGCCTTTATTCTTCAGTTAAAACCAGTATTGTTCAATCTCTAACTTTGCCAGACAGCTATGAGATGGGATTGTAGAAAGGTACAAGGGAGAAATCTTTAGACTTTTTGGTTTAAAAAGGTTTTCTGTGTAGTACCTCAAGTTCTGTAATTTTCAAAACTTTTCCCTTTTTAGTAGTTACAAATGCTGTGATACATTGCTCTTCAACATTTTCTTTATTCTCACTCTAGTTCCTTTAAACAGATATTTTAATTTTCTGCATTTATTTTATCTCATTTTCTCTATCTCTTGGTCTTTGATTCTATTCTTAGAAAACACTCTTGTTTTTAGTTTAAATAGTAAATTATATTTTTAATTTTTAAGTATTAATTTCTGCTTTCTTCTTATAGCTTTCAAAAATTGTTCCATGAATTTTCTTCATTTTCTTACAATCAGCATAGAATAAGTAATATATACGTGAAGTCTTTTCCTAGGTCCTGGTTTGTGTCTGATCCTAATCTGTTTGTTATGTTCTCTCTCTTTCATGTTGGAGATATTCCTCAAATCTGTACTGATCCTTGGTTACCCAACTCTTATTTAATATGAGGTTCACAAAAGCTGGTTGGAATTTGTTAGTTTCCATAACTGGTGAGTTTTATGATGGATAACTGATATTATCTGAGAAAGTCTCAAATACTATGACTGTAAATTTATTTTTCCTGTAAAGTGGTTGCGCTTCTTTGGAGAAGGGCCTCTTACTCCACTGCCAGGCATGTGCGATGTAGTTGCTGATACAATTAAGCTAGGTGAAAAAATGAACACAAGAGGCTTCAGATGGAGAGAGAGCAGGCATAGACAAGGACAAGAAATGGGAGAAAACAATGAAATCAGAGTAATTAAGCATAAGTTATTATAATGAGCTTATAACTCTTTTCCTTTTTCTACACAACTAGCTTTGGAATTTTCCCAGTATGGGTGGGAATACCAGTTCCTATTTTCCTGGTCTACAGTTTTAGACCGGATTTGTGTCCTGGTCTATAGTCCTGGTAATCCCAATGTCTATTTTCCTGGTATGTATGAGAACTAGTATTCATATGTTCAGATAATCTCTCGTGTTTTCAATTTTTACCTCATACTTATTTAGTATTTTTATTTTATTTAACATTTTTATTTAAAACTTTTTCTCTCCACTAAACTATTTGCCATTTTCATTTCGGGTTTCTTTCTTTATATGTTGTAATTGGTGTCACAGCTGTCTATATATTTTGTGGATGAAGAAATTTAGCTTTCTATTTCTTATTGCTGTTTTGAAAGGATTTCAAGAGAAAAAAAAGGCAGAATGTACTATCCTAAAACTATAAATCTCCCTTATCTCATCGTACAATTTAAATGATTTCTTTCTAGTTTTATTTTTAAGAACAAGTGAGTGTGTTAGCTGTTTCTCAGTGGTCTAGCTATTGTACAGTTGCTGGAAATACCTTTCTAGTAAACTATAAAACTTTTCATAGCATTTGCAACTATCTGAAGTAATGTCTAATTGTATTGATTGTATCTTTATCTATGAGAGGTTAAAATTAAGGCTAAATTGTGGTAGTCATTTTAAAGGTCAGCTTCTAGTTAGAAAATCAACATTATCTTTATACAAAATAAAGTAAATGATACTAAATTTCTATATACCATATTTTAAGATGTTGCTCTTTAGAGAGTTAATAAGAGTTCACATTTAGGGAGTTAATAAGAATGCATATTTTGATGTCTTTGAATAAGCATTAAATAGCCATAGACCAAATTTGTAAGTGGTTTGATAGTGAATGTTACACAAAGTCTTAGTTACCTTACTTTTAAAAACCATTATCACCGTTTCCTAACTTAAAAAAGAATTTCTAACAATTTAGATTAATTTCCAACACAATTTTGATATATGCTGCACGTCATCAGTTTCTGATGAGACCTTTTTTTAGGAGATATTCAAAAAATAATTATGTTCTATTAATAATATGTTTATTGTATCATGCACAAACAAAAAGATGTTGACCAAATGCATACAGAAGAAAAAATACTTTACCAATATAAATTATTGTATGATAATATGACATAATACATCAATATTAATTTTATACTAAAGATTAATATTATCTTTTTTTAATTTTATAATTTACATATTGTTTAACTGCATAAGTATTGTCAAGATTTTGAAATATGTAAACATACATTTCTTGTGTTCAGAATATACTTATGAGGATTATTAAATATGGCACATATAAAAATTCTTCATATGATATCATTTTCCATGAGTATTTCAACTGTTTTAATAGAGATTTCCATGGAAAAAAATGTTGGTCCTTTATATCAAGGATAAATCTAATTATCTCTAAGCATTTGTCACTCTAGATTATTTCAAACACAATATGTACGTGTGTTTGTGTGTGTGTGTATACGTGCTCTAGATTAAATGGTGAATATTTTGAACATCAAACGAAATGAATGGTGGATAAACATGCAACATTTTGACCTTATTTCCAGCACAATATATAATAAGAAAAAGTGTGGCTGGTGGCTCACATCTGTAATCCTAATGCTTTGGGAGGCTGATGAGGGACAATTGCTTAAGCCCAGGAGTTTGAGACCATTCTGGGCAACACAGGGAGACCTTGTCTCAAAAGAAAAAAAAAAATTAGCTGGGTGTGGTGGCACACACCTGTAGTCCAAGCTACGTGGAGGTCGAGGTGGGAGGATCACTGAAACCCAGGATGTGCCATGGTCACACTACTGCACTCCAGGCTGCGTGACAGAGCAAGGCTCTGTCGGAAAAAAAAAAAAAAAAAGAGAGAAAGAAAAAACAAAGAAACGAATAAAGAAAGAAAGAAAAGAAAAATAGATTTTAATGTCAACTTTGTGCACATAAGCAAAAAAATGATGTATGTTTCTGAGAGAAATGTCTAGGTAAAAAAAACTTGTGTTAATGGCTCATACAAAGTAAGAACTCAGTATATATTTGTTACATGGTCAAGTAAATTAATAAAATATAGAAAATATTAAGTGATATAAGGAAAGCATGTGGTTTTAAATTTATCTGAAATATTACCATTTCCACATTTAAAGCATACCTTTATTCAAAACATTTAATATATTTTCTGATTGATCATTATCCTAGAGTTTGAAAAATATCTACACTAAAATAAAGGATTTAGGAATAGAAATCATTTTCTATATGTGACTTAGAAAGAGAACCTTCAATTGAGTTTATATTTAGTTAAACAGACTATTTTTTCATACAGTAGACAGAGTGCTTTATAGATTTTATGTTTTACTGAAGCATAATTTAGGATATAATAAACTATATAAGTATTAACTATACAGCATCTGAAATGCTTGCAAACTGTACATAAAGTCTTTTAGTGGATGTGTACATTCATTTTCTACGGTATATAAATGGAAGTAGCATTATGTTGTCATAGATATGAATTTGTTCAGCTTTACTAGATATTTGCAATAATTTTTTAAGGTAGACATAACAATTTGCCTTCTAACCAGCAGTATATGAGGGTTCCAGTTTCTTGTCCAAATATACTATAATATTTAATTTGTATATTATAAAAATTGTTTTATTTTAGGGAGCCAAACAAGATCCACACAGTGTTACTGCTTAGTGTTTTGTTTCGTTACTTATTGTTTCTTTAAATCCTGTTTTAAAATATAGGATTCCTTTGAACTCTTTTCTTTGTTATTCTTCATATAGTGCTTTTGTGGTTATTTCTGTGTTGGAAAAAAAAAAAAAAGAAACTGCATCATTTGTCCTGCAAAGTCTTTCATAGTCTGGCTTTGCTGATTGCATCTCATTATATCATTTAACACATATCTCTTATTTTTCCTGTTTTACTGCTAGAGCTTTTTTATATAGGTAAATATATATGGTGCATGTGTGTGATGTTTCTGATATTTCATAGACAGTAAAATATCAAATATGTATTTCTCTAACTTAAATTTTTTGCTTAACAGTATAGCTTGATCAGTATTCCAGTGTAGGGCATAGAGGTGTTATTTCCTTTTAACACTATGTATCTCTCCACTTTGTGGACGTAACATCAGTTATCATTAAGTCCCCTATGTTTTCCAATTTTTTACTATATAGACCATGTTGTAATATAGAATGTAATATGCCTTGCACATTCTTTCTACATTTTACTGGTTATCTTTTGTATGGGTTCTTAGAATACATTTTCATGTAATTTTTCTAGGTATTGCCAAACATAGGTTTATAAATTAAATTTGTAAAAATTGGAATCTTTATTGTGTTAAATTTTCCTATCCAAGAACATGTTACACCATTCCATTCCTAACATTTAATATTTTTATTATAAATTTTCTAATCTAATGTAGTTGTTTTCAACGACCATTTTCTGCATCATATCAAATCTTTGACAGGTTGGAATTTTCTTTAAAGTCTCATATAGGGTCAGTTTTTGAAAGAATGGTATTTTTTGTCTGTTGTAAATAGGCATCTACACAAAGGAATTAATTCTAACTTTTAACGTGTTATTCAAATACTTCATAATTATGTTTTGTCAGGCCTATTAATTGAGAGATCTCAATTAATATCTCTTGGATAATGTTCGATTTATCAGTTTTCAGTTTTCCGGTGTTTCCCTTCAGGTCGATTAACTTTTGCCATAATTATTTTGAAAATATCATATTGCATAAATAAAGTTTTTAATTTTAATCTTTCTGGTTATTTGAGTTTCGTATCACCACATAAATATCTCTAACATTTTTTGATTTCTCAACATCTTTTATTTTCTTATTTTAGCTCAAACAACCCCGCATTCTTGTTAGTATATGTGTATTATGTCTATCTTTTTCAAAGTTTCAGATTTCCACCATTTCAATTATTACATTTTAGATGTGTTTTCTGTAAAGAGCATTTTGTTGGAATATTTTTAGAATTTATGTTTAACATGAGTGGTAATACACAACAAACGTAGTCTCGAATTTTGCTTTTTGCAATAAGTCTCCATATCTTAGTTGATGAAGCTTTTAGCCTTTTGTTGCTTTTCCAAAATTTTATTACGTGAAAGACAGTGATCACAATTTTTTAAATTAATTTTGTATTGATGTGCATATATTCGTGTAAATGTACCTCTGCACTAGTGTGTATGGCTGAGAGCTGTAGGTGATACTGCTGGTTAAAAAAAGGCGTAATAGGTCCTGGTTAAGCAGCTGGAATTGCTTGCATTGGATCTCAGCTCTACAATATAACCAGCTCCATAATTTAACTTGACTTTGAACAAATGATATAATCTTTTTGCACTTAGATTTTCTCTTGTATAAATTGTGAGTGTAGGATTGTATATCTCACAAATTTATTGTATTCCATGAGCTCATACGTATAGTGAATATATGTTCTTTATGTTTATGGAACCAAGTAGATATAAGTATATGTCATTTTAAAAATCTTTGATGTTGTCCACTAGCACTACTGTAATTTAAAAACAGAAACCAGTTGTCAAGAATTTCAAATCTTTATCAAGATCTTTAAATCTTTTGTCCCAAAGGATATTTGACATGTAACATGTGCACAAATGCCTATGAACTGTCATATCACAGGTGCCATTAAGTCAATAAAGTCATCTCAGGGCTTGTCTTTATGTACTTATGTTTGTTATTGTCCTCAATGCTCCAACCCCTACCCCTCACCACAAGGTACATGAGAGATCCTATGTCACTAAGAGTAAATATGATGAGATAATTGAATAATTATAAAGTACTATGCAAGTAACATAGGCAAAAACAGAACACAGCACGCAACAACAACAGAACACCCCACTAATATTAGAATAGGTGACTTTAGCTCTGTTTCCATGAGGTGAATAGCTGCATTGTGGTCACTTGGGATAAAGAGATACATTTTGCATTGCATGGCTCTGTCTAAAATGTCTGTTTCAGCTTGTTTTATATAAAACAAGAAAATAGTAGTATGTTTATTATAGAGTTTTTATAAGAATTAAATACAATGACACATGTAAAGCAAAATAATATTTCCAGGTTAATTAAAACCACTCCATAAATGCTATATATAAAATTATTATTATTAAAATATAACATACTTTATAAAACATGTGTATATATGTAATTCAATTCATATATGCTATAAATATTATGGTATATATTAATAATTATCATTTCAAAGACAATCAAAATATTATAATTTAGAGCAGGAAGAAAATAATTACTGCCTGGCTTATCATTCTTATATTCGTTTTTATGAAAAAATATAAAGATGCATGCATAATAGAACTAAATAGCTACACATTTTATGATATATCATAAAAGTTGTTTTCAACCCCTTCATTAAATCAGAAAGGGTTTTACATTATTTTCTATCTGAAGCTTTTATCTGTACTAAATAAAAATTCTAGTATATATTGAATTCCATTATTCTTTCATCAAAAAATAGTATTTTATTATCCCTACAAAATGTAGAGGGGAATAGTCTAGATAAGTAAATGTTTCTTAGCTTAAATTCTTGTTGAAGTAGGCCTTGAAACAAAGACTTGCATACAGATAGCTTATTTTATCTGTATGCAAGTGATATCCTAAGGACCAGTAGCAAGAGACTTGGAAGTGTTAAATAGAAAAGATCAAAAGCCAATTTAAGAGTATGCTGTTGAGCTGCTTAATTATGTAGGCAACTGCATATGAATCGTGTTGACTACCCTTGGGTACCTTGTAGAATGCACATTCAACCTGAGTCCTTGAAACAAGGAAGGTGTGACAGTATGTCCACAGACACTTTCTTATAATTGAAGAATTTTCTCATATTTTCTTAACCACTTATGATTTTAGGCTTGTGATCAAGCCAGAATGACTGAACTGATTCCTGTTAGAGTCCTACGTTCTCAGAGAAGTACTGGGGGAGAAATCAAGAGTTAAAGTAGTTCAGCCAAGGTGAAGTGGTACCAGATTGAACCTAAGGGAGCTGACTGCCAAAGCCATGAGTAAGAACTGAAATTAAGTGAAGGTGGAGGATGTGTGACAGAGGACTACACATGTCCACTATAGAATATGCATTTTTCTAGGATCAAATAATCTCTTTTTTATCAGCACAGTTATCAACGCAATAAAAAATAAAGTTGTTCTTTTTTTTAAGCTACTATTTGAAGTTTCTCTTCTCACTGGATCCTCTTTTTTTTCTTTTTCTTCCCTCTTACTATTTCTGTCTCTTTCTCATTGAAACATAATGTGACAGAAATAATTTCTAACAGCTTATATTGAGGAAAATATTCATGCAACATTTAAAAGTAAATATATACATTATATCCATTTCCCAGGGCTGCCATAGGAAAGTACCAAAAATTAGGTGGCTTAAAACCATAGAAAGGTATTGTCTCATGGTTCTGGGGGCTTGAAATCTCAAATGAACGTGCCAGCTGGACCGTGCTTCTCTGAAACTTGTAGATGAGAATTCTTTCTTTCCTCTTAGCTTCTAACAATTGTCAACAGTTTTCACAGTCTTTGACATCCTTTGACTTGGAGAAGGGTCACTTCAGTCTCTGCCTCTGCTGTCACTTGACATTCTCCCTGTGTGTGTTTCTCATTTTTGTGGAAGTACAGCAAATGGACTAAAGTAAGGCCCAGCCTACTTCAGTACGATCTCATCTTCACTGATTACATACACACAGATTTGTTTTCTAAATAAGTCACATTCAGAGGTTCTGGGGTTACGACTTGAAAATGTCTTTTTGGGAGACATATAACACCAAAGTACATTATTTATATAAATATTATGAAAAATCAGCTTAACTATTTTCAAAATCTGATTATTTTACATCATTATATACAAAAACATATGCACCTGATTTTTCTCCTTGGTTTGGGTCCAAAATTTTGTGAATTGTTTTGCTTGTCATTTGTTTTTGCTTGTTGGTTGTATTTTTACCAGATTTACCAACCACTGGGTATTTGAGATTTTCTTTAGATACAGAAATACAAAGATCGTGCTAAATCTTTCGATCTTCTTAAGAGAATCTGTAAATATTATACTTGTAAATATGATAATCTGTTATCTGAAACTCTATCATTTATACTTACATCTTTATGGGAAGCGTAGACATAACTATTTATGGCTTTCATGAGTTAGGATCCATTTAGCTAAAATTGTGAGTGAGGTAATATTTCTCTGGTGGTGCATGCCTCCCATAGAAAATGACAAAATAATATACATCCCTTAGACTAGAGACAACATTCAATTTCTCAGGTACCTGTACTATAGTTTTTGTTTACTCTTTTCTCAGTGTTTTTTTCCTCTGTCAAAGCCTATCAAAACCTAACATTTTTCTTTTCTGACTACTCATTATTTTCTTAGCAAACTCTCTGCTTCCATGCTCTTCCCCATGGTTTCTGACAGGGTCAATGACTCAACAATTTATTTCATCTCAAGATATACAAATCTTCATAAAGACCTTGCTCACGCTTTGTGATTCAGGTAAAACATTGATACTATTTGTGACTCATTATGGTGCATTTTTCCCTACAAGAACCTCATCTTATCTCCTCTCTCTAGCTAATGGTTTTAATTCTGATCATAATACTTGACCTGTATTTTTCCATTCAGATCAATGTTGGTTGATTTCTCTATTTTATGTGTATAACAAACACAAACATCAGATTCATGACTACCTTAAGTCGGAGAAAGTGTGATACTTAAAAACAAAGAAACCAGCAGTTATAACACGTGTAGTCCACCTGCCTGTCAGTAAAGATAAGCTCCAGCTGCCAGCTCAGCACAGTATCAACATCCTCCAGGACTTTCCCAGTCTTTTTGCTCATTTGCTTGTTTGTTTGTTTAACACAATAGTAATCAAAAGACCAGCTTCGTGTCTCCGTAATGCAGCAAAGAAGGAAAATGAGAGGTTGCTTTTCTGTGGCTATAACAGAATATGCATCAATAGCCTCCTTCACTGGTGACTGTAGCCAGTTCCTTTGTTTTCCTCAATTGTATAGATTTCACAGAGGTAGGACAATACAGAGGTTTAGATCAGGGACCACTCTGGTTCAAGCAGCACTTTCATTTTCGTGCTATGTGACCATAGGTATGTTGTGTCCCTCTTTTCTTTTGCTGTTCATCTGTGGACAAAATTATTACTGATGTATAGAATTCCGCTGAGGAGAAGCAAATAAGATGTTGCATGAAATGTTCTTAAAAGTGGGTCATTCCAACAGGAAGTGTAACATTAAGTGTCAGTAATCATGATTATATGGAATGTGAATGCTCCCTTTTAAATGTGGTCTCTTCCCAAACCCTGAATTCTTCAGGGACCACTATGGTCCCATGATGAAGATTCAATCCAACTCCAAAAACTAGACAGAAGGAAGGAGCAGTAACTGTGGATCACAGTTGGCATGGGAACAAGGGGTAAAATTATCCATAACATCTGAAAATACAGGCATCGGGAAAATGATACATTACTGTCATTCTCTTTTGAGTAACTCCCCAAAGTCTTTTAAAAATAACATATCAGGTCCATATCTTTCTTATAATAACTTCACTGAGAATGAAGGTTGAAAATATGTGCCTTGTTAAGCATATATGAGAGAGTGAGGGAAGAAGGGAGGAAAAGGGAAACAGAGACTGACCCTCATTTCTTGCCTTTATATTTACTTCTAATTTCTTCTTATTCAAAATGTACCATTTAGTTGTTTCTTTATTATCAATCTTGAATATTTTTAGCTCTTAAGCCCTAGAATTTTTACTCTTGTCCATTAGTAAATCAATGTTTATTTTCATTGAAATATGTAGATTCTTGGGAGAAGAAATTTTGAATGAGTACAATAAAATTTCCAGTGGGACTTGGCATTTTAGAGGAGGGCTTCTTTATCTCTCAAAGTAGGATATACTGCAAAATAGACGTTCCAAGCTCAAGAGCAGGCCAGTGACACTAGGAGAAAGGTTTGGATAGAGGACTTTACACTATAGCTATAACGTTTTATTTCATAGTTGACTGATAGTTCAGCTTAACCTCAACTCTATTGGAAAATAGTCTTTCTTTGCTCCATAAATCCATGAAGAGGAGACATGTGCTTTTCTGAGCCTAACTCCCTGAGGAAAGCTGTGGTGAAGCTTTCACTGTGGTAGCATGGACGATAGAAGATGGCACTTAATCAAAATGTCGCATGCACCCCTTGCTTCAATATCCTTTCTACTTCTGCATTTTCTGTAAATATTATTAATAGCTATGATATCTTTAAAAATATTAACAAAATATTTTTAAATTACCTACTATACAAACATTCATAACAACTGAAATTATACTGCAACTATATTTTTCTGGCTCTTATTATAAGCTTGCTGAGTTTTAGCAACATGGAAACAAAAAATTTGATTGTTATGTCTCTTGTGCTTATTTTGGTTCAGAAGCTGTAGGTGTGGCTCTTGCCACCAGAGGACACTCTCTAATGGTAACATCATGTTATAATGCTCACTGACTTTAGTGTACACTCTTCCCACACAGTCTGATTATGACTTATTGCAGTTACTTTAGACCAGAAAATTATTTATATCTATTACACAGGGACATTACTTACTTACTTTCAATTAAGTTGTTCTATTTTTATAAATAAATTACTGTTCTATTACAATTGTTACTGGCAATAAGTATTTCTATATAAAATACAATTTGGAACCTTTTCAAATTATTAACACATTAGTTTTGATGTTAATTAAAATTCTTGGTAGAATTCATAAAGAAATACCATTTTGTTTCTTAAAAGTACTATCTCTACTAATGATTTACTATAACTTAATGCTCTTCAACATGGGAATGGTAGTCTTTTCAATTTCAAGGATGAACAATGTATTTAGCAAAATATTTGAGGAAGTATCTATTGTCAATTTATCTATTGAATTAAATGAACGCAAATATTTCAATAGTTTCTCATTTGCTATTTAATAATTACGTTTTCAAATTACAAGTAAAATTTAATCTCAAAAATTCTGAAGGAAGCAAAAAGGAAATATACATATACACATGTAGTATATACATATTACATTTGTATATACATGTGTGTATATCAATCTATATATTATATCACAAGGATATAAAAGCCTATAGGCCTGTATCAGTAGCCAAGTAGCCAGGGTTCCATCAGGGAAACAGAACCAGAAGGAGAATTTAAAGAAAACACATGTGCGCGCACATACACACACACAGACACACACACACACACACACACAAATACACACATATTTATCAAATATATGTATTTATCAAATTTATATTTATTATCTATGTGTGTGTATAAATATACATATATATATATATATATATAGAGAGAGAGAGAGAGAGAAACTTATTCATAGATCAGGCTGTGAGAAAAGACAGGCTGGAAACTCTGTTAGAAGCTGATGGTGCAGTCCACAGGAAGAATTTTATCTGAGGGAAGTCCTCAGTTCTGCACAGATTAGGTTTCCTGAAAATAGATGCTGGAAAAGCAACTATTTTATGAATAAATGCAAAAAAGCCCATAGCGGCTGTAGAAATCCAAGACCTAAATAACTCACTTGAAACAAATATGCTTTATGATGAAACTTCTTAAATGTTTGCAGTGTGGATCTAACTCTAACCGTTTTTGCAAATTCTTTATAGAAAACTTGCTAGGAAAGGAGATGTAAGTAATTTATGTCAAGGGTTTGTTCTATAAATGGTAACATTCAAGTTAGACATTTTTTAATACAAAAAGAAGCTCTGGCATGCAAATCTTTGTCAGCTGATTCAAATTCTGATTCTTCAGTGATATTATTTATATGGAAAATCTAATAGTATTCTGATTACTACAGTCCTACTTGTTTGAAGCTTTATGGGAAGCAACTGAGTTAGAATGGCTCTTTGGGAGGTTTTACGACCCTTTATATTGGTAATATAAAGAATCATATATGTTAGCTGATTATGAAGTAAAAGAAAATTATTTAAAATACTTTTGCATCGAATTAACTTATAACAGGTTTGTACTGTACTTATGAGCTCAAAGAAGCACTTTTTACTACCTAATTCATTGGCTTCTGTATTGCTTCCTTTGGGAATTCCTATATCAGTGCACAAAGTTAGTTCACCCTCCTTCAAATTTAGTGAAACATCATTATATTATTTGATAAATAATCATTCCAAGTTTCCTCTCTTGTGATATGTCTTTTTCATATGTATCTTATTATTATAAAATTAGAATATATTTCATAAACTGTTTTCCTGGAACCACCATATTTTATTATACCTATATAATATACACATATAAAATATATATTATATTATGTATTAAAATAAGAGATGGTAAATCTTTTAATCATGTTTCAATATTTTGTTTCCATATTTACGATGACCTATGCAAAGTTTCCTACCCAGTAACTGACCCATTGGCAATGCTGTGTTTCTCAATCCCCCTTCTTTCTTGTCATTAGCCTGTTGATACACTGATGAAGAACTTGGTGTCATTTAATGGGTGCAAACTTCATAGCTGATAGCCATCTTAAAGGTCATTATCTTCACTATAATACCCTCCATTTAATTTCATGATGGTGACCTCGACTTAATTTCAATTTTAATTTACATAGCATGTGACGCTATATCTTTAGATAGGCCATTTGAAATACTTTGTGCAACAATGATGCCTGATTTTTCAACAGTGGTGAATACATATTCACTAAAAATTACACCATTTTTGGTATCCAACATTATTGCTTGTCAACAAGAAACTCATATCCAGGCACAAGTATTAAGGCACTCAAAGGGTTCCCTCCTCTTACCGTGTGTCCTGCCATCTAGAGCAACTGAACTTTAAAGCATTTGGTTCCAGAGCTAAGTGGAAAGTAGCACTTTTCTAGGTTGGGCTGTGTTTGTGATGTGGTTATTTGCTCTGGACCAGCAACATCTTAGGTGTTGATTTGTCTGTGGTCAGAATACATTGTTCTGGAATCCAAAGGGTGGGATTGGTGGTGGCATCTCTTAATATTTCACCTAGCAATTCACTCACAAAACTTTGATCATCATCTATTCAACTGTGGTTCTGTTGGTTAAGAAGTTTGCGATCCCAAGGACAGAATTATTCTATCATTAGGTATAACCATGTTCCTGTTGCTAAGAACTGCCTTTTGGCCATTTCAAATTCCTTATGTCCCTGAATAAACAGTCAAAAAGGACATTACCACACTGACTGGGAATAATAGATTGATTATAATGGGGAACTGAACTTCCTGTTAGATTATACAGTTAATGGAAGGATATTTTTCAAACCCAGAAATCTTGTGAAGTGACCTGTTATTGTGCCATGTCAAGTGGTAAAAGTCAAAGGAAGACCATGGGAACCAATAAAATAAGGACCTCCCTAAAGTTCACATCCTTCCCAAATGAAGGTTTGGGCTTTCCCCCAAAGAGAGACCCTCACCTGCTGAGGGGGTGGCTGAAGGAAAAGAGAACACAGATGGCAGTGGAGTAAAGGATGTAAATAATAAATACTAAGTAAACCTCAGAAAATTATATCATTCTCTATTACAACTCCTGCTTACTATTTTTATTCTGGGGTCTGAAAAAATAGATGTATTTCTTAAATGACTACAGCTAGAAATGTTTCTGTAGGACCAATGTCAACATATTTAATAGTTTCTGAGACTTTAGCAAGGTAAGTGAAAATTACTATTGCTACATTATGTATGTGTGTGTGTACATATTTCCCTTGTAGGTGCCTAGCACTGTCCTGTACTTTTTAGATTTTCCTTCTTATGTTAAAACCTGATTTTAGCTTCATTAAGTTATCTCCTACTCTATCTGATCTCTCACAAAGCATACATGATATAATGTTCTGTAGTAATTCCTAAAGTTGAATGTTGCCTCAGCCTTCACATAAAAGACAGGTTTAACTTTCTCGTAACAGAAGCCAGACTTACTCACCTTTGACAATTCCTAATTCCCAACCTCCTTACTGTTTCTCAATGTGTTCAATCCAAATATTTGACTTATACAACCAGCTCCTGGTGACCACCTTCCTGTGGGACTGCTAGCTACAATGTATTTGACTTGCCACACTGATCCTCAGTCCTCTCATAGATTGCACATGCATGTTCTTGTAAGCACCTCTTAATTACAGCATGACTCCATGGAACTCAACCTGCTTGCTCAAAACCCACCAGTTAGAACTCCTTCACCAAAAATATATAAAAAAAGAACCTGCTTGGGTTAATGCCATGGACCCCAGTAAAGGCTGGCCAACTGACTCCCCTCTCTTTGTTTCTCTCTTTTTCTTTCTCTCACTCTTCTCTTGCTTCTTGACCATGCCTGTGCCAGATGGCTCTTTGAGGCGTGAAGCCCTCTTCTTTCTTTAATCTGCTTTTGTTATTTCATTTTTTTTTTTGAGATGCCACCTCTGTGTCTCACCTGACCCGCATACTAAAGCCTTGCTTCTCTTGCAGACAAGGCTGCTGTAAAGAGTGGTTATTCTGATAAAAATAAATAAACTGGACACAGATCAGATGAGAGCAACAAAGTTGAGTGCCAGTATAAACAAGTTTCCCATGAGAAATACACCTAGACTTGGGTCAGACGCCTAGGCATTAAGCTGCCACCAGGAAAAAGAAGTATCTCCTGAAAATGGAAAACGTCCATGACCAAATCCCCCAGAGCCCCATCACGGCAGGGCTAAAGTTCACAGCCACTCTCCAGAAATACACCAAGAGACCATATTAGAAAAAATATAGCCATCTCATTTTTAAAATGATTTTCTGAAAAATTAACACCAAATGAATGATAATGATATAACACATCCTTCCTAGGAGGAAGCATTTAGTATCTAATTAAGGACTCCTGGAGTGAGTATGATTAACGCCTGGAATGGCCAGGGTGAGACTAAGATCCTGGGACCAGGTGGCTGACTCTGCCTCTGCAAAATTGGAGACTCTGGTGTTCAGGGGTTGAACAAATAGAACCTGGGCTGTCGTATTTTGAGAAATATGTGAATGAGAATCAAATTCTAATGAGATGTCAATGGAACAGATATTGAGATTTAAAAATGTCAATTAAAATAGAGCATTTAGATTCAAGCAGATCTCAGCAAACCATGTGCACAGTGGTTTAATGTGTGAAATATGAAAGATAGTCTGAGTATAGAAATTTTCGTCTTAGTAGTCATTCCTATTTTCCTTCTCTTTCTAGCACTTATACAAATACATCCTCATAATTTGAGATACATATTCTTAAGATAGTTGTCAACAGAGGAAGTGTTAGGAGGTACATATGTTGTCAAAACATTCACAGCACCTCATGCCCTGGGTTATTCATGGTTCTACATACATACAATTCTATTAGAGAATAACTTCCGCATTATTTTTGCTCTGGGTCCTTGTTTACATTCAGTTCTAAACTAGGAGCTGTATTTGAGGCACTTTAAAAGAGGGCTTTGTGTTATTATTTGCCCAGGAGTTACATATTTCAATTATTTCAGTTTTTTTCTATTTGCTAGTGTCTGAAAAAAAATCAAGTACATGTATAGTAGCTTCCAAACTATTGTTTTATGTCTTACTTTCTTAGAATCCCACAGGCTAGATTCATAATAACTGGCAATGTTCCTGAGGGGAAAATGTATATCTAATACAAGTTTAACAATAGCTAATTTTAAAACATTATGTAACATATGTTCAGCAAAAAAGATTCAAAGATTACTGAAATAATGAGATCACAGGATTATTTCTAAAATTGTGCTTTGATAAAGTTCTAAATCTGGATAGAGAGGTTGAATGATTGAGAAAATATAGCTGTTGGAGATTATTAGCTGTTAAGAGACTATAGACATCCACAGGAAACAATTTTGCAAGGAAGGAAATGGTGCTTTTCATTAGATTCATAGGCAGCACATCGATCAATCTGCAATATACACAACCTCTATTACTATGAAACTGTTAATGTATGTTGAAATTCATGTGAGAAAATAATTCAGCTATGCTCATACACTGACTTATTTGACAGGAAATAAATATGTACATTTTAAAGTTACACATAGAATGATGTTTCCATTTTCTACTCTCTTTTTAGCCCAAAACTTACCTCATTAAAAATATATATACAATATACATATTTGCAAAATGTGTGTATTCACATTTTTCCAGTATATTCTGTGGCAACAGTGTCAGTAGTTTTTGGGTCTCAGAGCCAAAATAAGATGGCCTATATGGGGCATACTTAGAGGTGAGCTGCTCAAGAATCAGGTTGAAGAAACAGGTAAATTATTGGACAGAATAACCAGGGTTATTAAATGCATGTATCTTTCTCTTTATTTTAAGATACAGGACACAAACAAGAAATGACCTCTCAACTACTTTGTTTTACTCCACCAGCATGTTAAATGGTTTTGTCTGTTTTTTTTTCTTTGATTATTTCATAACAAAACTTTGATAAGGTTTTGTTTCCTTCTTTACTAACAAAACCTTAGTAAAGTTTAGTTCCTTACTTCTGTGTTTCAGTCCTTGGTAGCTGGCTGGAGTTTTTGTTTGTTTGTTTTCCTCATCAGAACATCAAAATAGGTAACATATGATGTATGTTATTTGGTATGAAATATAAGGAAGCTGATTTGTCTGAAAAAAAATTGTACCCTTTTCTATTTCTAAAAATAGAAATTTATTCTGTCATATATTTTGCTGAGAGATTAATTTTGATGATCTTAGTCTCTGTTATACCTCCCCAGAATTGTAAACAAGATTATATACAAATGAAGTAATGGGTAGAAATCATATTATTTGTTTTCTAATTAGGGATACTTTTTGTGATGAAAAGAACCAAATAATTTTCGGATGTCAACAGATCTATAATAAGGCATAAAATCAAACTGCCTGAGCAGAATAGTGATGGAATGCCATGTAATGAGATTTATAGGGTTTTCTCAGAATCTCTCATATGTAACCAATATCTTTTCTTACATTGTACTTCCTTTAAGGCATTAAATAAACAACAATATAGCTATTTAAAAAGGCTGAAAATAAAGGTGGTTTTATTTTATTTAGGAAGTCAAAATCATGACGAACAAAATCATTGTCATGTAGTCTACCCTACATTCATTTATTTCTGTCCTTAGATTAATTTATTAGATTGGAGAAATCACACCTTCGAAAGTGCAAGAAGTCTACTCTCAAGGAGAAGGGGTAAATATAAGATCATTCTACAGTGCTGGTGCATGGAAGATAGAGTGCATACTATCTTCAAATACAGGTAGAGACATAAAACCATACAGAGATGTTTAGAATTTCAGAGTTGGATATGGTATTTGAGATAACTTATTTAAAAGTGCTAATTTTGCAGATAAAGGCATTGAAAATAAAAAAAAATCCAAGGTTAAACAGTTTTAAAAAATTTTCATATTATTGTCTTCTCAAATAAAAAGTGCAGGTAGAAAGGAATTTACAGAATTATTCCTCATTCATTTATGAGATAATAGGAGTAGATTAGAAATGGGAACAGATATTAACAGGAAAGAATGTCCCTAAAGCATTTTTATAGCTGAATGAAAATGTGCAGATTTAGAAGAACAAGGCACTCATTGATTACTTGTCATTTAGATTGTTAGGACAAGAATTAACTACATTTATTATTTTTAGCATTTTAATATTAAATAGTAACAGAATTTAGTACCTAAAATATTCTTAAGCATTAAGGAGAGATTTTTTACAGTTTTGACCTTTCAATATTTCACATTCAAATTTGTGGGCAATTCTTTCTATCCCCACAGGTTACTGAGGCCATAAAAAGAAAAGGGAATTGAATAACTAGTGAATTAGATGCATTATAGGAAAAGGCCAAAGAGAAGTCTATGACTCCATTATTCATGGAAAGCATAAGATATCCAAATGTCTGGATGACAAGATATGTACTGTGAGGAGTAGTAAAAGGAATATTTTTCATCTTTACTATTACCAATAGATTTGCAAAACTCTTGGAGTTGCTCTGGAATTCAACTTCAGAATAGGGTTTGACATGATAATCTGGGATTAGAAACCAAGGTGTGCATGTTGCTCAGAGGTTGCGGATGCTGTTCCTGCCCCTTTGGATGCTGAGTAGACAGTGCTGATGAATGCTGCCCTATAAAGATTGCTCAGTACCAGTGACAGAAGATAACTTGAGGCGACATAAGGCAAGATGGACTGTATTTGGCCATATTTTAGATGTGATTTATTCTGATTAGAGGCAGTAATTTTTGTTCCAACTTTCTCACATATAAGATCAAAAAAAAAAAAACCCTGTTACATTATTCATCTGCCATCTCATCAAAACCCCTGACTCACTTTATGATGAGAAGGCAGCAGGAGTATTAAAAAATAAAATACTTACAGAATATTTTGCTAAATTCTTTGTAGATGACTTTATTATAAGATATTCACATGACAGGTATTTGAGTCATTTATGTTAGATAAAGTTTACATAATAGTACAAAACAAATCTAAGAAATATCAATATAGTATCTAGCTGATACAATAGAGCTTTATATGTAAGAAAATTAGGACGATATATTGAGAATATTAATAAATCACTAACCAAATATATAATTACTATTTTAAAATAGACATTCTCTCTTAGATCATATATTTTAGTAGGAGACAGTATAATTACACAGTAATTTTACAGCTAGATAAATAAATGTATTTATAAAATATTATGTAAAGGAAAATAATAATTGGTCATGAGGGCAAAGTATGAAATGTGAATTTGTACAATAGTCATGCAGTAGAATCCCTGTCCTAACAGTCTACTTTTGAATGTTTGCTATTAAGAAGAGCGAGGTCGGCCAGGTGCAGTTACTCACACCTGTAATCCCAGCACTTTGGGAGGCCGAAGCAGCCGGATTAAGAGGTCAGGAGTTCTAGATAACCCTGTCTCTACTAAAAATGCAAAAATTAGCTGGACGTGGTGGCACATGCCTGTAATCCCAGCTACTTAGGAGGCTGAGGCAGGAGAATTTCTTGAACCCAGGAGGTGAAGGTTGCAGTGAGCCAAGATCGCACCACTGCACTCCAGCCTGGGGAACAGAGCAAGACTCCATCTCAAAAAAAAAAAAGAAAAAAGAAAAAAAGAAAAAAAAAATGCAGTAGTATTTTAATATCAATGGGAAGGTATTGAAAACATCTATATTTTAACAAATATAATAAACTAATTCATGATTATATAAATCTATATGTAATCTATATGTATATAGAAGTGAAATCACAAATATAGTACACTTATTGCACTAAAGATAATCATTGCTATTAAATATATGCTAAAGGATGTTGTGCTGATTATCCTGTGAATATTAAAATTAAATGTCTAATTTAAACGATCTTATACAATCAATTATATGTGCTATCTATGGATCATTCCTATGTGTATGATGGCATTAGATACTGATATAATAAATGTTAATCAAGAAAACTATAATTTAAGACAGATTATGAACTACAAGAATAATGTGAACAGTTATTTCTAAAATCTAAGACAATAGCATAGGATTCTTTTATAAATTCAACTTTCAGAAGAGAAGCAGTAGTTTAACTATTTGGGAGCAGTGGTTTTTATAATTAGGAAAGTAGAATAGACAATTATGAAAAATAAAATATATTACGATTTAATGATTATGTTATGATCTAGCAAAATTAATTAAGAAAATGATTAAGCATAAAAGAGAAGAAAGTGTGAAGTCAGCACACAGACAAACATATAGGTACACACACATGAAAACACACAATGTATTGCATGCAGTGCATGAGTTGGCTACAAAGATGAGTAAAATATTGTTCTGTAGTTTTACTCATTAAACAACTTTTATCTGTAAATACATCAAAGAATATTATAATTTCACATTGCTCTTAAAAAATAATTTTAAATACAGTTTAAAACCACATTTTTATTTAGCTTGTTTGATATGTGGTTCACATACACACAGTTTTTCTGGCTTCACTAAATTGGAATTCTCCAGTTACCTGTAAGTGTACTGTGAGCTTTTCAAAGGCAGCAACTGTCTTCGTTTCTGCGTGTCTAGCACCTAACACAGCTATCAGAGCACATATCAAGCCATAGGAAATTGATTGCTGATTTGAGGATGAATTAATTACCAATTAACAGATAGATTTATGAATAATAAATTCATGACAGAAAATCTAAATTCTAAGCAATTTTGTTTACCTCTGATTGTTTGTGGGGCTTATTTTCTTCTTATTTCCTCAAGCCTCACGATTGCAATTACAATTTTAAGAATCCTTTAATTCTTCATCTCTGAGACATATGCTCTTTAAAAATAAATAATAATAATTTCCTTTTGGAAAACCTTAAGTTATACTTGATAACTTTAATTCAGAAAAATATCAAAGGAATCTGTGTTTCCTCAGTATACGTATTTAAATAAAGTTGCATTTAAATAAGTTCTCACATTCTAACAGAGTATCTTCAATTTGTAGATATCAAATGCAAAATACAGACTTCACATTCCTTAGAAAACAGTCCTTTGGTATCTAAACTCATTATAATTGAAGTGTGAAGTCCTAATTGTATTATTTTGTATAATCCATCTTCTATGTAGATATTACTCAATGCCTGCAAATTCAAGAAGTGGGAAATGGAAAAGGTATAATGTAAGGGAGATTTATGCTAAGAAGATTCTGGGTTGTCACGATTAAAAATTTTCCACTCATTATATGAATCCTATTGATCATTGCAGGAAGCCGAAAAGTGTGCTGTTCATTGATTTTCTGTGGCTACTGAATGCATTAGGTCTGACACTTTTGATGGGTAGGCAGGTTTTAAAAGGAAGTTCAGTTAAGTTAATCTTAGTTCAGAGGAATATTCACGATAGAATAAGAAACCTTGTAATTGCAAGAGAAAATACAAGAGTCAGAGGACTATATTATGTGCCATATCAGCATAAAAATTAGACCTGAGATGCTTCCCAAGAGACTACAGTAAAACACATCAAGGTTTTGATGCTGTTTTTCACAAATGTAGCAATTATCACATAAATTGGGTTTTGGCTTTTTCACCCTTCAGCCAAGACAATGAAGCAAAGCAATTAGTTTTCTTTTTTTTCCTTAGCTGAGAGAAGTCATCAGAAATCTGTTAAGTTCATAAAAATATAAGTGAACAAATTATATAATTACATCACATAAGTGAAACTGATAGCAATAAATTTAATATTTTATTTATAATTCTCTTCACTATTGTACTGGTTTCTTAAAATACAAAATTTCACCCCATGAGTTGTATCAAAGACTAATAAATCAGAAAAAGTGATAGAAAATGCAGATCATAAAGACTTAGTCTATCTTGGGAATTAATACTCATTTTAAAATTAAAACTAGAAAGTATGATCTCGTATCCCAGTTGGAAGCTGTCTTAGTGACTTTTTAATACAGTGTCAGAGCACAGTATTACTTATCAGTAGTACAAAATAGTGTCAAAATGTTATGTATATTTTTCCAGTACGTTAAGTACCAGGGCACTGTGTCTCCTTTAGGTGATAACTAATTAAATTAGCATAACCCAAGCGGTCTTTTCTGCCCACAAACAAACATTTGACAATCAGTCTTCTCATTTTTTAACCATTTAGCATGCAAACATAAAACTTAAATTTATAAGAATAAATGATGACTTACATACTTTTCATATCATATTCCAGTTTAATGAAATCCTCTCCCTGGGCACAGTAACATTTTTCTTCACTGCTTTTAGAAAGTTGTCCTTCAATATAGAAAGGTGCTGCAAATTATTAATCATGAGTGACACATTTGAATTTAAAAACTATTTTACTTTATGATGATCAGGATGTTATGAGAATTAAGTATCTTAAAGTATTACAACAGTTGTATTATTTCATTACTACTATTTACCATATGGCTCTTTGGGCATGACATCCGTTCAGGACAAGCATTTCAATATCATGTCAAGAAAACTGTTCAACACAATGCTCTGGGGCTTTGAATTTGAGGAAAGGGGGATGCATGGGATTTCCTTTATTTATTGGTGTTTTCTGAGAAAATTAATTATAATATCAGGATATGAATCTAGAACTTCATACCATAAATCTAATGTGCTTTTTTCACATTCTAACTGTGTCTGGTAGCTCTTCTTTTTCTTCTCCTCCTCCTCCTCCTCCTTCTTCTCCTTCTCCTGCATCTTCTCCTCCTTCTTCTCCTTCTCCTGCATCTTCTCCTTCTTCTTCTCCTTCT
>PVKP010017205.1:0-46611 GCA_004027715.1 Plecturocebus donacophilus
CATAATCTATGTCTTTATCAAGCAATAGTTCATATCCAAGTATTTCAGTCACAACCCTTTTATTCAAACTAGCTTAAGCAAAATGCATTTGATTAGCCTCAGTAAGTTGGAATTCTGGGGCATAGAGCTATTATCTTAGAGATTATTAAACCTCCCTCTTTCACACACACGCTTAGCACACTTTATTTTCTGTGCAGTTTATCTCTCTGTGTTGATATCTTTTCCACCTGTTGAAGAAAATGTCTGAACATAGTTTCAGACTTTCATCAAGTCAGCTTGAGAACTACTGAATAGAGAAACTACTTTTCCCAACAGCTTTACATAAAATCCTGGACATCTATTTGTCTTGGGCTTTGTGTCCATTTGTGAAGTAATCACTATGACCAGGATAATGGAGCTTTGATTGCCCAGGTATGAGTCACATATGCATCTGTACATTGGCAGGAACTGGAAAACTATGTATGATTCATAACCATATAAATCAGAACCCCACTGAACAGAGAAGAGACAGTCCCTAAAGCAAACAGAATCATGTTTTCAGAAGAATGAAAGGAAGAACACTATATAGATAAAATTAGCAGCTACATAAATTTTGTGATAGGTTTCCATTAAATTAATAAAGACAAAGTGGAATTACACAGAAAGCAATACACAAAAATAAATGTATTTTGCACAATATGTTATGCACTGTAATGAAGACCCTTTGTTAACTTTACACAGGACTTTTTTTTCAAGCCACTGACACTCTCTGTAAGTTATTGTCTCCAATTATAAAACTAGGAAGCTCAACTTATCTTCACTAGATTCAAAACATTATTGTTTTAGGTAAGTCCAAAGGTGTGTTTCCTGAATATTCTCAATTTAAATACTTCTACTTAAATATTAATTCAATTTAAATACTACTTCTACTAAAGGGAAGTAGTAGGGATGGCTAGATAACTGGCTTTGGGGTCGCATATATCTATGCCCTAGATATGTCACTTAGTAGATGTTTAAACTTGTACAAAGAAGCAATTTCTTCTTCTATACAATGATGGTGAGGAGATAGCTGTATCTCCTACATCATAAAGGTGCTTGTGATAAACACTTGAGATAATTACAGTGTCTGTTATATAAAGACCATTTAACAAATGTCAGTTTTTTGTAATTACTGCTATTATTTGTTGTTTCTATACCTTTCAGAAAAGATTTTACATATTCATCACTAGCTACATGTCTAAATACTCAATATTTTTGTTGGAATATAAAAATATTTTTAAAAATTATTCTTCAACCAATTTATGAGTTCAGTTGGTGATGAATCAAAAGTGGAGTGTTTTAAAAATAACCTGCGGCAGCCTCTGGAATTTGTAAAAAGCTCAAGTTCAATTCCATCTAGAGTATTTGGAATAACATGTGTTCTGTTCAGACTAATTATGGGGTCATAGAAAGCAAGAATGCTACCGCTTACTTCTCTTCTTTCTCTTGCCCCAGTAAATGGGGAGAGAGGGCAAGGGAAGCAGTCATTACGAACATCTCTCCATAGAATGATATCATTAAAAAAATTCTCATCAGAAAATGACAACTGACATGAAAAGTTAAATACTGTTTTACATTAAGTGGCCATCACCAGCATTTTCAAGAGCTAATTAAAGGAAAGTGCATTTCTCTTTTAAAAGCACTTGTTGCACACCATAAATTCAAAATGATCTTTAAGCAACTACAGAAAGAGCGATGGAGAATCATCTGCAATTTCTATTATATCTTCTGATACAAAGTTTCGACTATTTTATGAGTGATCAGCATGAGATGAACAGCATTGAAGTCAAAGAAAGAAGCAGGTAAAAAAGGGAAAGAATGAAGAAATACCAGACACACTGCCTATTTTTTCAGTCCTTAGTGGGTAGGATTGATAACTGCCATCAAAGCCTCATTTTCTATTTATTTTTAATATACTTATTTATCTGTAAAGATATTAAGTCAATACACCAGTACATTTACAGATGTACCATATACACATTTTGTTGAACAATGGCTAATTCTAATTACGTTGAAATTAAGATTGGTCCAAAACAAAGACCAAAGCCAAATATCTCTACATAGAGAACAAGCTGAATGAACTCTGTGATTTAAGAGTCCATCTAAAATGAAAATAACAAAAACAAGGAACTGTAGCCAATTCAAAAGGCCTAAACATATAGTCAGTATGCACGGGAAAATAGCAACACTTACTTTATATTTGTGACAGTGTAACTTATTATCACTACTTTGGAGTGGAGGATGGGTAATATCCAGTGAATGTCCCCTGTGCCTCTAATTCCATGTCTCCACATGAACTCAGAGGAATACCTGTGTTTGTGCATAGCGTGTGTAAGTATGCTCACCATGGCAATGTTTGCAGCAAACAGCCAGAAAAAGCAAATCATAAATATCTATATGATAAATGGATTTTCAGCTGTGCAACACATTAGTAAACCTCAGAAATATTTTATTAAGTAAAAAAGCAGATAAAAATTACGTGATTATATTTACATGTATTTTCTGAAAGACATAGATATGTAGTTAAAAATTAAATATATATGCCTCCAGAGATGGAAAGAAATTAATAATGAGACTGGGGAAATAATTGAGAATTCAACATTTTAAATAATCATGGCAAAAAAATTTGAAATAAAGTAATGACAAGGTAGTGGATAAACATGTGGAGGCTATATTATTCTCCTGATTTTCCATATGTTTTAAACCTTGAAATTAAACTCAAGGAATATTTAATAAGTTTACCTCTCTAGTTTTCTATTAAAAATTAATGTGAATATGAAAGATTCTCTTATAATCACCACTTCTACTATTGGTATATTTTAGAGTCTTCAAATTAAATGAATAGTGATAAAGAACAATGATTTAAAATAAAAAGGGTCCTGTTGTTTCTATAAAGGTTAAGAAAAAAATGTTAAGTTAAAAATAAAGCTACCCTTCTTGTGATTTATAAGGTTAAAGTGAGCTCAAGTCTGTGTCTGTGTATGTGTGGTTAAGGGAAAGATAGGAATTGAAGATGTAGAAATAGCATGTGAGTGAAGTGACTTTAAATGTTTTGAATGCTGAAACCACTGATCTTTAAAAATGTAAACACTTTTAGATAACAATGACTGCATTGCATCTTTTTCATATTTTTCTAAAGAACAATGAGCCTATTGAAAGTTGTTTAAAGTTGTATTTATTTATTTGAGACAAGCTCTCACTCAGGCTGGAATGCAGTGGCACAATCACAGCCCATTGCAGTGTTGACCTCACACCTCAGCCTCCCCAGTAGCTGAGATCACAGGTGTAAGCCATCATACCTAGCCAACATTTTTCTTAATTATACTAACTTGAAGTGCTTCATAAACATTTCGTTTCACATGTTGAGATTTATCTTTGTCTTTAAGCTATGCACATTTGATTTGATAACACTCCAGCTCTATGTATTACATAGCTAGCAAGTGCAGTTCTCCTGATAGTAAATAAGTCTCATGAGCTCTGATGATTTTAAAAATTAGTTTCCCCACACAAGCTCTCTCTTTGCCCGCTGCAACCCACATAAGACATGACTTGCTCCTCCTTGCTTTCCATCACGGTGGTGATGTCTCCCCAGTCACCTGGAACCTTAAGTCCATTAAACCTCTTTCTCTTGTAAATTGCCTAGTCTTGTCTTTATCAGCAGCATGAAAATGTACTAATATGGTAAACTGGTACCAGTAGAGTGGGGTGTTGCTGAAAAGATTCCTGAAAATGTGGAAGTGATTTTGGAACTGGGTAAGCAGAGGTTGGAGCAGTTTGGAGGGCTCATAAGATGGGAAAACGTGGGAAAGTTTGCAACTCCCTAGAGACTTGTTGAATGGCATTGACCAAAATGCTGATAATGATATGGACAATGAAATCCAAATGGAGGTGGTCTCAGATGGAGATGAGGGACTTGTTGGAAACTAGAGCAAAAATGACTCTTGCTATGTTTTAGAAAAGAGACTGGTGGTATTTTTCCCCTGCCCTAGAGATTTGTGGAACTTTGAACTTGAGAGAGATGATTGAGTTTATCTGGCAGAAGAAACTTTTAAGCAGCAAAGCATTCAAGAGGTGACTTTGATGCTGTTAAAGACATTCAGTTTTAACAGGGAAACAGAGCATAAAAGTTTGAAAAATTTGCAGCCTGACAATGCAATAGAAAAGAAAATCCCATTTTCTGAGGAGATATTCAAGCTGGCTGCAGAAATTTGCATAAGTAACAAGGATCTGAATGTTAATCACCAAGACACTGGGGAAAATGTCTCCAAGGCATGTCAGAGACCTTTGTGGGAGCCCCTCCCATCACAGGTCCAGAGGTTTAGGAGAAAAAAATGGTTTTGTGGGCCATGCCTAGGGTGCCTCTGCTGTATGCAGCCTAGGGACTTGGAGCCCTGCTTCTCAGACACTCCAGCTGTGACTAAAATGGGTCAAGGTACAGCTTGGGCTGTGGCTTCAGAGGGTGCAAGCCTCAAGACTTGGAAGCTTCCACATGGTGTTGAGCTTGCAAGTACACAGAAGTCAAGAATCAGAGTTTGGGAACCTACACCTAGATTTCAGAGGATGTATGGAAAGGCCTGGATGCTCAGGTAGTAGTTTGCTGCAGGGGTGGGGCCCTCATGGAGAACCTCTGCTAGGGCAGTGCTGAAGGGAAACGTGGAATCAGAGCCCCCACACAGAGTCCCTTCTGGAGCAATGCCTAGTGGAGCTGTAAGAAGAGGATGGCCATCCTCCAGACCTCAGAATGGTAGATCTACTGACAGCTTACACGATGCACCTGGAAAACCCACAGACACTCAACACCAGCCCATGAAAGTGCCCAGGAGGGAGGCTGTACCCTGCAAAGCCACAGAGGCAGAGCTGTCCAAGACTGTGGGAGCCCATCTCTTGCAGCAACATGACCTAAATGTGAGACATGGAGTCAAAGGAGATCATTTTGGAGCTTTAATATTTGATTGCCCCACTGGATTCTGGACTTTTTCGGGGCCTGTAGCCCCTTTGTTTTGGCCAGTTTCTGCCATTTAGAACAGCTATATATGCCCAATACCTGTATCCCCATTGTATCTAGGAAGTAACTAACTTGCTTTTGATTTTACAGACTCAGAAGCAGAAGGGACTTTCCTTGTCTCATGTGAGACTTCAGACTATGAACATCTGAGTTAATGCTGAAATGAGTTAAGACTTTGGGGGACTGTTGGGAAGGCATGATTGGTTTTGAAATGTGAAGACATGAGATTTACGAGGGACCAGGGACAGAATGGTATGTTTTGGCCCTGTGTCCCCACACAAATCTCATCCTGTAGCTCCCATAATTCCATGTGTTATGAGAGGGACCCCATGGGAGATAATTGAATCATGGGGGTGGGTCTTTCCCATGCTGGTCTTCTGATAGTGAATAAGTCTCATGAGACCTGATGGGTTTAAAGATGAGAGTTTTCCTGTACAAGCTCTCTGTTTGCCTGCTGCCATCCATGTAAGATGTGATTTTCTCCTCCTTGCCTTCAACCATGATGGTGAGATATCCCCAGTCATGTGCAACTGTAAGTCTATTAAACCTCTTTTGCTTTTGAAAGTTACCCAGTCTTGGGTATGTCTTTATCAGCGGCATGAAAATGGACTAATGTAATCTCCAAATAATCTCTATATTCAATAATAGTCCCAACATATTTCACACATTGATAAATACTATTTAGACTATTTTCACCTATTATATTAGATTGACTCTACTAGATTGACAAAGAATTTTATCCCAATATTGAAGATAACAGAAATTCTAGATTTCATACTCTGAATAAAGAAAAAGCAACAGATTATAAAATTACAAACTGAAAATTTTCATGCTTCTACAAACAGACATATTAAACTGTATTGGAGATATATTACTGCCTAATCAACGGCTCCCAAATTCATTATTTGAATGCCTTGGATTCTTTGTTAAACCATAACATTTCTTCATGGTCTAAAAGTTTAATGGAAACTGTTTTCCGCATACTTAGTTCTTTTGGGGAATGACTGGATGGTGTGCATAAGGGTAAGTCACTATGGATCTGGAATAGAGCACCCATTAGGAGACACACACTCTAGAGATCAGTTTGATGGGAAAAGGTTGTTGGGTCCATAAAAATTGAGGGGAAAGTTAAGTCCTCATCAAAAATCCCTAGAGAAAAGGCAAAAAGACAAATACTGCATGATCTCACTTATCTGTGAAACTCATAGAAGCCAAAATTAGAATAGTGGTTACCAGGGACTGAGGGTAGTGGTAGATGAGAGGACCTGGGGAGACTTTGGTCATATGATGCAAAATGTCAGTCATGCTGGCTATAGTTAATAACAGTGTATTACTAAGGAAGTAGATGTTTTGTTCTCACCACATTAAATATGGTGATAAGTATGTGAGGTTATTATACAGTAATTAGCTTGATTTATCCATTTCACAATGTATTCATTTTTTAAAATATCATGTTGCACACCATAAATATATACAACTTTTTTCAATTTTTAACTAAATAATTTTTTAAAATCCTTGGAGATACTGGGACAGAAGCTAGGTTTCTGCCTTAGGAGATATAGGCTTTCAAGACAATTTTATGTATAGCTTAAAGGTTATATCTACTCAAGCAAGCTAAGGACTTGGGGGATGTCCAGGTGGCTCATATCTTAGCTGTAATTTTTCTTACATCGAAAATGCCTTGGTCTTAAAGTTATAAATATTTATATATGCTATACACATAAAATATTTCATATGTACCCAAAATATGCATATTTTGCCTCAAGCCTCACTATTCTACAATGAACCAGCAACACTTTAGAGGAACAAAACCAGTTTAAAAGAACAGATGTTTTCGACCTATGCTGCCACATTGTTTTTTACCACCATGAACTCTCAGGAAAGCCAAATTCATATGTAGACAAGAGGAGATTTACCAGTTGTGTTGATTACAATGTTCCAAGGAAAGTCCCACTGGGAAAATAGTATTTTCTCCAACTAAATTCCAAAATTCTTAAGAATAATGTTGTTTACTTGGGCCCATCCTAGTCTTCAACAGAGAACCTTTGTTAAACTACAAATACTTCAGGAAAGAAAAAGACAGAACACGATAATGAAACAGGGAGCCAGAGCCCTACACAATAAACAGCTAGACCATCAGAGAAGACTACATTGGCTACGTTAAGAATTTAACACGATGACAAAATCCAGATATGGATGATGTGTTCTAATGTCCTCCTGCTCCACCCTCAATTTGAAGCAGAGAAATGAAAAATCATTTCAGAAGAAACAGATAGTTATACCCAAATACAGGGATGAAGTCAACTAAAGTAACCCCAAGACTAGGTTGACCATGGACTTTGATATGAAGACAGGCCTAGATTATTAAGTTCTGCAAAGTGAAGAGAGACCATATTAAACACTGTATAAATTTGTATATTATTGCAAGGGAATCATTTTTTCTTTTATCATACAACAAAATAGAAGACAGAGCTCCTTAAAATTAGAGCAAGGTAGAATTAAGATAAATGAAAGGATCCATTATCATAAAAGAAAAGTGTCGTAGTCAGAAACACAGATGAAAACCAAAGAATTTGGCAAATTGATAAGTGTTTCTATGATAGATCACCATTAGAACACCTAGCATATATAAATATAACACTGGAGGCAGCTGTCAGGCTCCTCTTGGCAGAGAAGCAGGGTGTAGTTTAGAATCATTATTGACAATAAAACTATGGACAGTGTTGATGTACAACACATATAGAAATTCCCATACCTCTATAAATAGTCAACACACTGGGATTCCACTTTTAATGAAAAATTGAGCTTTATAAAAAGGAACAAAAATTTGCTTAAACTTACTCTAAGATACACCATTGTGGCCTCAGGGATTCTCAATATTGCTGAGGCACTCAATGTTTTCCAATGCCTGAAATCTTTACTGGGTGAAAACAATATATTCTGTACCACATATAGTAAATAAGACACAGATGAGTTCTGTCCTCACTGAGTTACAATGACTAAGGTAGATAATAAATAAGAAATTATAATACTTTTGAAAAAATTATATTACTGTTATAGCAATACTGTCTTAAAAGAAAGGAATATTATGCCGTAGAATTAAAGAGCAGGAATATATAGCATATGATAATGCGTAATCAACAGGGCGAATCAGAGTAGGTTTCCTGGTCTAAAAAAATTTAGCTGAAAGCCATTCCATATAAAGAGTAAGGCAGAGAACTCCTTGACATGGTTTTGGCAATGATTTTTTGAATTTGGAAACATAAGCAAAAATTAATGAGTGGGACTGCCTCACATTAAAAGCTTCCACAGGCCGGGTGCAGTGGCTCACACTTGTAGTCCCAGCACTTTGGAAGGCCAACGTGGGCAAATCACTTGAGCTTAGGAGTTTGAGACTAGCTTGGGCAACATGGTAAAACCCTGTTCCTACAAAAAATACAAAAATTAGCTGGGCTTGGTGGTGCAAACCTATAATCTCAGCTACCCAGGAGGCTGAATTGGGAGTATTGCTCAAGCCCAGGAGGTCGAGGCTGCAGTGAGCCAGAATCATGCCACTGCATTCCAGCCTGGGCAACAGAAAAAGAAACAATTAACAATATAAAAAGATGTTCAATAGAATGGGAAAAATACTTACAAATCATATATTTGATCAGGGATTAGTATCTAAAATATGTAAGAAATCCACACAAGTCAATAGCAAATAAACAAAAACAATTACAAAATTAGGCAAATGACCTGAATGGACATTTCTCCAAAGAATATACACCAATGGTGGCCTGCAGGTACATGAAAAAGTGTTCACCATCACCATCACTAATTATCACAGAAATGCAAGTGAAAACCACAATCACTTCACATCTGCGTGAATGGCTATTATAAGGTTAAAAAAAAACAAGAGATAACAAAGCTTGGCAAAGACGTGGAGAAAAGGGAATCCTTGTACATCATTGGTTAGAGTATAAATTGGTACAGCCATTATGGAAAAAATATAGAAATTCCTTAAAAAATTAAAATAGAAGTAGCATGTGATTTGCCAGTTCCATTTCTAGATATAAATCCAAAGAAAACAAAATCAGTTTCCAGAAGAAATATCTTCACTCCCATGTTTATTGCAGAATTGTTCATAATAATGAAATAGAATATGAATATGAAATTATTCATAATTATGAATTACTCAGTATATGTAAACAATATAAGTGTCAGTCAATGGATGAATGAGTAAAGAAAAGCAATATATGTATACCGTAGAATATTATTGAGCCAAAAAAAGAAGAAAATACTGCCATTTTTGACAATATGGATGAAACTGAAGGGCATTATGGTAAGTGGAATAAGCCAGAAAGAGAAAGACACATAATATATAGTATCATTTGTGCATAAAGTCTTTTTTAAAGTCAAATTTATACCAAGAAAGTAGAATTTTGGTTGCCAGGGACTGTGGAGTTAGAGAAATGAAGAAATATCAATTAAAGAGTAAAAACTTTCAATTACAAGAAAAATAACTTCTTAGGATCTAATGGATAGCATGATAATTGTATATGTTGCATTCCTGAAATTTGCTAAGAGAACAGATATTAAGCATTCTCACCCCAAAAAAAGAAGGCAACTATGTGAGATAATGGATATGTTAATTAGCTTGATTGTAGTAATTATTTCACAATGTATGTGTAGATCAAATCTTCAGATTGTACACTTTAAAAATGTACCATTTTATTTTTCAATTATGCCTCAATAAAGCTAAAAATGTTAGGCAACAGATGGAAATAATACTTACATATTCCAAACGAGATATAACTTTTGAGGAAGAAAATTTAGTATGACTGGAGTTTATTATTTGAATGGGGTTTAGTGTGACATAAAATGAGAGAAGTACAAATTGGGACTTTTCACCTCATGCTAGCAGATTAGGCTTTCCCTGCCCGCCAAGGGCAATAAGAAGAAATTGAAGGGATTTTAGCAGCAGAGTGATAGAATTAGCTTTATATTTCAGAAAAGAAATTTACCCATAGGAAAAAAGCTTGGCTTAGAACTGGAGATTGTGAAAGCATTCAGTGAAATGTTGATTAAGAGATGTCTAAAATAAGTCATACCTTGATATGTGATGCTGGTGGTGAGGATTGTGAGAATCGAAGCATTCGAAAGATGAAGTCTTGTGGCTCATCAGGAAATCAGGGAGAAAAGGCAGTTAACAAAGACTCCCAGGTTTCTAATTTGGCCAAGTAGGTAGCTCACGATACCATACTGTAAATTAACAAGCGTTATCAAAGAAGTAGGTTTTGCTCCCCCATCCTGAGAGAAGATGGAGGTGGGGACTGGGATTTGTTTATGAAGGGGATAAATTCCTTTTAGGAATTTCTAAGTTTTAAGTAATAGAGAACATTCAATATGGGAGAACTAGAAAAGTATAGAAATCATAAAAAAGAAAGCTTTTATTTTTCTTTACAAAATAGAGTGATCTAGTAGTCACTGATAGACAATGCATTAAATAGTGACAGAAAATTTATATTTGACTTAACTAGATGCAAGACACAGGTGACCTTTGTTTGAGCTGCTCAGAGGAAGGTCATGAAAAGTCTGATTATAGTGGATTGGGGAGAGGGTTGGAGGTGAGAAGGTGCAGAAAATGTTTCCCAATTTGTGAAGAAGATACACAGAACAATAGCAACTAGGATAGTACCTGCACGTAAATTAAGAGGAAAGGGAGGGCTGTTGTTCGTTTGCTTTGTAAGATAGAGTCTGTGTAAACACTGAGAAGAAGCACATAGAGAAGAAAAAACTATAAAAATTATATTTCACTGTCTGAAATAAGATAGAAAACATTCTATTCCCTAGAACAAGATACTGGGGTTCAAATCTCCTTGGTTGAGCTATACAGGTAAGTTAAAAAAAAAAAGTCTTCATGATACTCATTCAATGCGTAGCCTCTTCTATACCAAATATAATTTAATGAAGGCCATTAAAGGCTAATAAAGTTCAGCCACTGTCCAAGCAAGCTGAACCTGTGAAAGGTCTCAACAATCACTTGAATCATCCAGTATAACTTTTGTATTAGCATTGTCATTTTTTGTCCTCTAAACTTCAGATCTTTCTTGTTTATACCTTATTGCAATTCCTTATCCCTCCGAAAGTTATTTTCCCCAATTATATTAATTACTCGATTTTCAAATGAAGGCCAAAAAGCCCCATACTGGCACTTAATGGCACTAAAGTTAAGGAAAAAAAAGAGAAGATAAACTGTTTTGGCACAGTCTTTCTTTAAAACCTGGCTTTGGGCCTTATTTTAAAACGTATCACTGAAAGTCTCATCATATTTCTTCCTGTATTCAATAAATGGTTAAGTGGTCATGCATTCATTATGCCATAAGCTGCACACAGATGCAAATGGATACCATTTATAATATTTTACAGTGTTTTGAAGTTCCAAGCCCATCTAGAATGATAAAGACCTGGAAAATGTTAACCCACCTCAAAGTCTTTTTTTATTGCATTCTTTAATAGATTGGTGCAATTTCTGTGGATGCTATAAAAGTCAAGAAAGTATTTCCATGGTATTAAATGGTAACACATGGAGACCATTTCGTTTTTAAGAAGAATGTTCTCTACTTTGTGATTTGTGTTTTTTAATGCCCTTTTCCTTCCTCTTGTTCTTTCAGGGACAGTTTGATTCAGAGTAATGGAGCGGTGGAAATTAAATGAGTGTGCATGAAGTCCAATGAACTCAGTATACTGCTTATCTTGTAACTATACTTAATCTAAATAACCTTTTTTATGCTCTGCTGGAATGGCATTTTCAAAAGGCTATATAGTAGTAAATGAGAGTATATGTCAGTAAGGATTTGCCAGACAAATCAGATTGCACAGAGAAGTATATCTATCCATTACTATTTAATACACACTTCAGTTTGAAGGACAATTTTTTGTGTGTGAGATCAGACCATTAACATTTACTGTCATTTGGACTATGTTTTCCAACTTTTCCACTTTCCCTTTTCATTTTAATTTCATTTTTTTTTCCAACAGGGGCTTTCAAACAAATCACCTCCAAAAGAAAGAATGAAACAATTTATATATGCACAAGTCATTGGCTTAGTTATTTTTTTAGCAGACGTATATCCTCAGAAATCAAAGATTTCTAAGAGATAATGTCAACACATATGGTAGTGTCCTGGAAAGAATTTAATCCACATACATAAAACACATGGCAGGCATGTTCTCTGGTTGCAACTTTTACTTGCTTTTAACTGGTATAGCTTTCCTTTATAATTACATTTGGGGGAAATGATTTCATAAGCAGGATTTAGAAAATAGCTTTTCTATCTTAGCTACTGCCCCTCCTTTTGTCTTTTGTGGAAAGTGGTATGTATGTGTAAATTATCTTATAATATGTTGTTTCTTCCAAAATCTTAAAGCAAACCTTATGGTACATTTGGGCATTTAGGCTTTCTCTTTACTTCTAGTTAACAGGCCCAGTATTTTCATTCTCTCCTAAAACAGCAGGCACTGGTCTCTCCTGCCAGACCCTGTCCCATTGCCCAGTGTTTTGTCTCTGAGACATGGTTATTGGTTGCCTTCCCACCAGCTGTCTGATTTTCTTGATGCTAACTTCCTCCTGGCTGCCACTCTGCATGCCCACCTGCCCGTTACCCAATGTTTGCTTCCACTGCAATCATCTAGAGCCAGGCCCTCGGATTTACAGGCTCTGATCACCCTAATAAGCCACTCACCATCTGCATTCAGGTCAGTTCTGTAAGTTCCTCATTAGATTGGGTGGACAAAATCAGAAATTCTGCATCCTTCCAATCTCTTATATTTGATTAAAGCAATCCAGCCATGACTTGAGAAGTTTAAATTAAAAATTCTGAAAACTTAGCCTTTTGATTTCAATGTTACCAGAATTGACATTTCCAGAATATTTTACAGTTTCAACAGCAATAGAAATTCCATTCTGGGATACTCTACTGTAACCTCAAAAATAATTACTGCCAGCTGGGCACAGTGGCTCAGGCCTGTAATCCCAGCACTTTGGGAGGCTGAGGTGGGCAGATCACAAGGTCAGGAGTTCGAGACCAGCCTGACCAACATAGTGAAACCCCATCTCTACTAAAAATACGAAAATTAGCTGTGTGTGGTGGCAAGTGCCTATAATCCCAACTACTTGGAAGGCTGAGACAGGAAAATTTCTTGAACCCGGGAGGCGGAGGTTGCAGTGAGCCAAGATTGTGCCACTGCACTCCAGCCTAGGCAACAGAGTGAGACTCTGTCTCAAAAAAAAAAAAAAAAAAAAAAAAAAGTTACTGCCTTCCCTATGATAAAACACAGAACCAGGAGTAGAAAGGAGTGAGAGACTATGTTCTTAAATGTTGCACCCTAGAGCCTCCTCTCCTTACCCTAGTCCCAACCTAAGATTCCCTTTACGAATTACCTTCAATTCTCTCATTATATTCCAACAATATCCAACGATACGACATTCTAACTTTTTCTTTCAATGTCTTTTATATTCTTTCTGCTCTCCTTATACTTTGGAAAATTCACATCTGTAAGAAGTTTCTCCAGCTGGTTATCTTAGCTTTAGAGTCTGTTAATCTCATCTAAACTGTTCTTTGTCCTTTTTCCAAATGAATTTTACTAAAAAATTGCTTTCATCAACTTCTTTCTTTTACCTAAGAATATTCCAATAATTATAATTTCCAGTTCTATGAAGTAAAATATGCCCTGATTTAAACTAAAGACCTTTGTAATTCAGGTTCTCAGGATGTGGTCTTCACACAGGTGGCATCAGTAACACCTGGGGACTTGTTGGAAGTGAAAATTCTTGAGACTCACTCCAAACTTACTAAATCCTACAGGTGAAGTGGGCAAGTTGTGTTTTGATAAGCCTTCCATGTGATTCTAATGTTAAATAAATAAGAGAAACTGGCCCCCTTTTCCATTTACTTGGTTGTTAATGAATATTAACACGAGAGAAAACTTCTGTTTTAGCGAATTCATCCAACTAATACACCAAAATAACAATGCACTCATGACATGCTAAATAAAGGCAAAGTTGACATTATTTCAAAATTGTTTGGAAGGTAATACATTTACTGTTAGTGATCATCTCAGCAGGCAAGAGGGAAAAACATACTTGTTAATTATCAAAAAGTCACATGATGAAAATAATATCTTTAATCTCTTAAAATTCTAACATCTCAGAGTTTATATCATTCTCTAATCAATAACCAACAACATGCTTAATTTTAATACAAATATTCTCATAAAAGAGAATGCCTACTAATACTTTCACTACTCAATATAATTTAGAAGTTCTAGCCAAGCTAATGAGATCAAAATAAATAAATTTTACATTTTAGAAGGAAAGATTAAATTATCATTATTTGTAAGAGGATAGAATTTGCTGTTGAAAGTAAACTAAAGGTAATTTGCTGAAAATAAAGTAAAAGTTATTACAATTAGTAAGAAAGTTTTGTAAGCTTACTAGATATAATATCACAACTCGTCAATAGATTTCTCATTTATGACTTAGAAGTCATAATAATAATTTTAAATGCTAAATGAATGTACACACTGAAAAAAAATTAAGAGCATAAGGTGAAAAGTCAAGAAAATACCCTAAAAGTAGAACATAATTTGGTATATATTAAAAATCATATTTTAAATAAAGAAAATGGGTGAATGATATACTAAATGGTAGAGAGACAATCTACTAACTACTTAAAAATGAACAGTAGTTAGTATCTTTTTAAAATTGAAAGAAAATATCCATTTCTGAATAAAGATACTATAAAAGCAATATTTCAGGCTTAAATTTAGATGATGTATGTAGAAGAGTTAGCAGAGTATTTAGCCAATAATAATTGATATTTAGGCACCCCCTACTCAATTCCAAAGACTCTCTTCACTGTTAGAGATACTTGTTTTCCAAATGTTGAGAAAAGTCAGCTCTCATTTCCTGTTTTTCACTATTGTTATATCTCCATGATCAAAATTACTCCAATCAGAACGTGATTAATCTGAGTTCCAATGCATTCTAAACATCTAGTTACCCCCTCACCAGCCACAATGTGAACCTTCCTTCCATCAGGATGAGCTATGTGAGCCATGATCCCAGTCTTCTTGAATCTATTCTCTACTTAAACTCTATCCACATTATGTTAAAAGTCAATACAATTTTTCCTGGTCAGCACAAATCTCCTCCAACTCCTCCATGTTTGGCGTTTTTTTTAAGCCAATGTCTTGACTCCTTTCCCCCACCACCTCATTTCCGTTCTACCAACTAGAGTTGTCATTTTTGTTTAGCTAATCCAAATACTTCTCACTCTTTTATGTTGCTGTACACAAGTTTTGCCTCATTCACAAGAACTTCCCAGACTGCTCCATACTACAGAGGTGTCTTCCTTTTCCTTCCTTGTCCTTTTATTACAAACATAATGTAGCAAAATCTCTTATAATCTTGTTTACTCAACTATGTTTTACATTCCTTGAAAATGCTCCACAAAATCCTGTGTAAATAATATTCAATAAATATCAGCTCAGCAATTATGTAATTGATTTAAAGGACAAATCCAAAACTATATCTAGGAAGGTGAGATGTTTTCCAAGAAAAAAACAAAGTAGATGTAGCTCTAATTATGGGAGCTGCTAATGGAAAAAAAGACATTTCCTTTTCAAAGCAATGAACTCTAGAGACTCACTTAGAAAAACAGGATTAATAAAACAGGAAGAAAAAAAAAAACACCTTCAAAAGCATGAAGCTTAACTGAAATACCCCTTATTCAAACTACAGAAATTTTTTAAAAAATGTCATCATATCTAGAAATAATTTTAAATATAAAATACTCAGAAACTCATTCATGAACAGGTCAATGGAAAAATGCATTTTCAAAACACTTAAAATATGAGGATGTCATAGGTATTCAAAATTTAAATCCTGCAAACATTCATTTGCAGTTATCTTTCCTGTAATTATCATTTCTTTCTTAGAAGGTCTCTGGCTGAGTTCATTTATTCTTGATGATGGCATTGAATAAATTGGCACCCAAAACAACAGAGAATCCTAAGTCAAAGGAGAGCAGCTTTCAAAAGTAAAGATAACCCTTGATGGATACAGCTCCCTGAAGAATTGTAACACAAAGGAACAGTCCCTGGAATTTATTCTTTTCTATTTCATTGACTTGGGTAAAGAGTCTCCTTTCTGATGACTTTTTAATTGGATTATACATTTCTTCTATAAAAATTCAAGAAAAAGAAAATTTGTTTGAACAATGACTATGTTTTATATATAGGTTAAATATAAAATGGCATTCATTGTTGGCAGTCTGATTCCATGTGCTTGTTTGCTTGATTGATTGACTAAATATATGGTGTTTGCACTTGTGTGTCACAATATCATGAAAAGAAATTTAGTTCTTTTTTTCTTTTGCCCTCCCCTGGAACACTCTCTCCTTTGTAGGACCCCTTATGCAGAAAAATAAAAAGAATATGTCTGTTTTTAGAAACCTATGTTTCATTGCATTCAAGTAAGGGATTAAATTGTTCTGAAATCAAATGGCTATTTCAGAAGCAAGTCCAGGTTTTTGGGTGATGATGGAAAAGTAAAGCTGAGGCAAATAATTTCCCTTTTCTGATTGTTATAGAATGAATAAGAACAGCAGAAACAGTAGGAGGAAGAACCCATCATTCAACATTAACAACCATACAACGTCATGCCATAAACCTCAGAAAACGATAGCCAAGAAAAGAAACAGAGAATTATGACAGTGCAGTTTGGATACTAACTCCAGGCTCATAACAAAGAAGTGTTACTGAGGATTAAGTAGGAAGTGAAAATATCACTTATCATTAAGTGATAAAATATCATTTTATTCATACCACCCCTATCCTATAGACACATACATGCATGTGCACACACATACACACACACACAAACACCACCCCACTACCACCACCAACACCACTACTACAACCATAAATTGGAGAGAAGAAAGAGGCCAACTGTAGCAGCTAAGGAAAACATCAGAATAAAACGAGCAAGCACATAGGCAATAGCTTAACAGAGGCAGGGAAAGTGGCCATGGTAAGCTATTCTTCTACTTTTCCTGCTGGAAAAAAAAGAAAGAAACATAAGATGTATGAACTGCAAAAAAAATTATAAGGATTTAGAAATAGTAGAAACCAATTATGTCATGTTAAAAATCTGGTACTTAATATTTCTTCTTTAAATTGGAATTGTCCATTTTTATTTATTTATACATATAATGCATGTTCTTTATATTTAAAGTGCTCTACAATAAAATACTTTTGTTTTTAGATTCAAACGTCTAGTGTTTTTATTCTTAAATTCTTAGCAGTAATACATTTTTATTTTTAAATTCCTAGTAGCTATCAAAGCATCTAATATGAGGAAAAGAGAAATCATTTTTATTTAATAAATAAGCCTAAAATACATTCTACCATCTAAAGATGATTACCTCATACAAAATAGCACAAACTTTAGGTTTTTATTTAGTAGTTTAAACAAAGTTTTAATTCTCAGTAATATTGTTTGGCTTGGCCATTTTAAGGCAAAAGTTAAGGGCTGGGTTTGAAGCTAAACCCTCTTAGGCATTTTACACCGTAATCTCAAGTCTCCAAGGCAACTGCCTCAAGATGATTCTCAACATAATCACAAATCCAGATGGTGAGGACCTGAGGAACACTTTTGTAACAGAAAGGACAAAAGAAGCAAGCCAGATCTCTAGACCTTGGCTATCCCTCTGTGTAGAAAGACCATGTGAATTAATCTGAAACAACAAGCTCATTTCATTATAGTGAAATCATCAAGTAAATGAGCTTAAAATGTTCTGGACCAATTCAGGAATGAAACTGTATGAAAAAGTTTCTGAATGTCTATAAATAACATTAGGTCTTGAAGAGTGTTACAATTTTTCTATTCATCACAATATTGAGGAGAAATTTATTATTGCTAAATAGCCAAAAATTCTACCAATTTTAAGAAGGCAACCTTAACTTTTAAATGTAGCCTAAATTAACATTCTTACCATGGCTGTTCAAATATACAATTTTTACAAAGTTGTCCTCTAATTTTAAAATTATCAGAAATGTATTATTTTGGTGATTTTAAAATGCACTGCAATTGCACATGACCAACTGCATGCTTGAATAGTAACATTTATATATATATATATATATATATATATATATGCATATATATATATATGTGATATAAGACCTCAATAAAAAATTATAAGTAAATATGAATTAAAAACATTTATAAGAATCTTTAGATAAATAAAAATATCAGAGTAAAGAAGTAAACATTATCTTCAGAAACATGTTATCCATCCTATAATTCCAAAGGATTAAAGCAGATGCTGTTCTCTAATAATTTATGATATAAAAATAAAACAGTCATATATGTTTTATGAGATAAAGAGGAAAAAGAAAATCCATTTCATGTGTGTATGCACATACGTATCCATATATATATATGCACACACAAAGAAATATACCTGTACATATTAATATTCATACATACATACATATAACACTAAATGTATGAGTAAGGTGGTACTATTGAGGTTAGTTGTTTATCAGTACAGGAAAGATGTAAAATGAAGAAGTTGTGTTATATAATCTCTAATATTTCTGTAATATCAATGCATGACACAGTTTTGAAATGCACACATTGAAGGATATTAAGTGAAAAAAAATCATATTTATCAGATCAAGACATTCTGCTTCTCAAACCATATACATTATATCCCCTTTCCTCTCTGAGTTTCTATTGCATGGCCTGCTAAAATTTCCTCCTATCATATAATTAATTAATGCTTTACTTAATGTTATGCTGGGCTATTCTTCAATATGCTATCCTAGGTAGATTTTGGTTATGACTCAAATGAAATGTAATTTTCTAGCAACAGCCTCCCACTTGAACTTTTGCCTCAGATCTCCTGCTAATCCGCATACCCACTGTTCTACTACCTGCTGTATACAAACAGGAGAGCATAATTTAGTACTCAAGGTGATTCATTCTTGCTTATGTAATAAAGGCCAAACTCCTTATTATGGCATCAAGTCCCTTTACACTGCAGCACCTATTTTTTTAAATCTTATTTCCCCTACTGAAAAATCCCTTCACACCACACCCCCCCACACACACACAAACACAATCACATACACACACACACACATGCACACACACACACACACACAACATAACCTCTGTTCTTTTCACTTGGAACTACCCAGTGTTACCTCAGCACATCACCTTCTTTCCCTCCTCTAAGACTTGTAGAAATACACTTTCTACCCTACTCCTTCTAGAGAAGTTCTACTCATCTCTCAAGTGTCAACCCAAAAATGCTTCTTTGATGCTGTTTTCTAGCTTCCCAGCGTAAAATCATTCTTCTGCCCACTAGATATTTAAAGAACATCTCATTCTTTCACTGAACACTGAATAAGACAATTTCTGCACTCAAACACATAAACACTAATTGTAAGAAAAAAGAAGGAATTAAATAAAGCACTTATCCCCTTGCATGGTAATTGTTTATTTATTTTGAGCTCTATTAGGTCCCAGATACTTTGCATGGCCCTAGAATTTCAAAACGAATAATGCGGGCTCTGCCTGAAACATAAATACCAGCCAGCTGCTAAGAATCTTGAATCAATCAACCAAGCCCTTATCACTCTGTAATTTTTAACTATTTGTTTGCTGTTCTTTCTAATCTAAACCATAAAAGAAAGCAGAGAAAACTTACTTATATTTGTAACTCTGTACCTTAGCACAACATCAGTTAAATGGTAGATATGGAAATATATTTTGAATTAATAGCTAAGAAAACGAATGAAAAACATCTAAAAGAAAAGAAATATACAAAGCATAGCCTAATAAAGGGAAAAGAATTTGTGAAATTGTTAAAAATAGCATTGTCATAAATAAAATTAAAACCTTTACTGAGCCATCTGCTTCCAGCCAAGGTGGAGTAATAAGAACCAGATTTAAACTTCCACTAGACAAAAGCAAAAATTGTGAAATACGTAAAACAATTTTCAGGACAATAAACATCACATGAAAAAGAACAATGATCTCTGATTGATAGAACACAAATGAGGTGACCCTACATTTGCCTCAGCTTTCTGCCTTGAGTTTCTAGGTCAGAGCACAGAAAGAGGAACTGAGGTGGTCCCTTGCAGTCTTCCTAAGTTAAGAAGATGGAGCTGAGGGTCTGAGGATTCCAAAGTAGCTAAAAATTTACAGAATGAGTACCGGAGAACAGAGACATGCACAAGACAGCGTGCCAGAGATCTGCGGAAAATCCCCTTGATTATTCAACTTAGTGCTGTTTGGTGTATAGAGAAAAGTCTCGAGGCAATGGAAAACCAGCCCAGAGGGTCAGAGGTAACAGTGCCCTGTACTCACACAGAGCTGGGAATCATCCATCTCCCACCATCAGGTTGGAAGACTTGAAAATTCATGGGACATTGGATAAAATACATATGTTTTTCACCAGTAGCGGGAAGTAATTCGCCATCCACTGAGCGCCTGAACACTGTTTCAGTTCCACCTAACAATTTTTTTTATCCTTTTTGATAGGGAGTTTCACTCTGTCGCCCGGGCTGGCTCGCAGTGGCGCCATCTCGGCAACCTTTGACTCCCGGATTCAAGTGATTCTCGATTCTCGTGCCACAGCTTCCCAAGTAGCAGGGATTACAGGCATGCACCCCCACGCCCTGCTCACTTCTGAATTTTAGAGACAGAGTTTTCTCATGCTGGCCATGCTGGCCTCGGAACTCCGGACTTCAGTCCACTGCCTAGGCCCCCAAAGCGCCGGTATCACATGCGTGAGCCGCCGCGCCGGCCTCACCTCACAAATCTTAAAAGCTAGAAGCAAAAGTATTAAACCATTTTCAGGTAACTTTACTGTATACCAGGAAAAATCTCAACAATACTCATAAAAATTTAAAATATTCAGACAAAAAAAAAGAACATCTGGAATTCAATAAAAAATTACCAGGTATAAAAGGAAGCAGGAAAAACTAATCCATAAGGAGGAGAAAAATCAATCAAGTGAAATTGATATGAAAGAATATAAAAAAATAAAAGATTTAGAATTAGCAGACAAAAATATTTAAATACTACACTTGTATTTCATGTTTAAAAAGTTAAGTACACATGGATAGTATAAAAAAAGACCAAAGCAAAACTCTAGACCTGAATACTAAAATGTGAAAATGGAAAATACATTGGCTAGAATTAATTGATAGATGATGCACATTGCAGATTAGAGAACATGAATACATAGCTATGGAAGCCATATAAAATTAAATACGAGAAGAAAAGGGAAATAAATAGGCAGAACAACAGTAATTGTAGAAAAACATAAAGTGCCTAATATATGTATAATTGTTACACAAATAAGAGTCCCAAAGGAGAATGAATGGAGGGAAGCCAGGAAAATAATTTTTAAATGCTCAAAATTTTTACAAATATGAGGAATTGTAAACCTAACTATCCAATAAACTCAATGAATTCCAAGAACAAGAAACATAAGCAAAACTACACCAAAGCACATCATAAATTGCTCAAAACCAGTTCTTATAAACAGGATGAAAAAACATGTCATATACAAAGGGACAAAATATAAGGAGAATAACACATTTCTCCTTGGAAACAATGTAAGAGATAAGACAGTACAATATTTTTAAAGTACAATGAGAAAGAGAGAGAAAAAAAAAAAACTTTAGACCTAATTTTTTTAGCCAGCGTAAACAACATTGAAAAGAAAGGCAAAATAAAGACTTTTCCAGTTACCCAAAAGCTAACATCATACAAAATGGTTAGGAACTGAATGCTTTCTTTCCAAGAACAGAAGCAAGATAACAATATCCACACTACCAGTTTTATTCCACATTGTGCTGAAGGTTCTATTGGATGCAGTAGGTAAGCAAAAAATAATAATAAAGGTCATCTAGAGTTAAGAGGATAAATTAAAACTTTACAAACTGATGGTTGTTTTTGCAGAAGATTCAACAGAATTTATATAAAAGCTACTAGATCTATAACGTGAGTTTAGCAAGGTTTTGGAGAAAATCATTAACCTACTAAACAGTTCTATTTCTGTATGCTAGCAACAAACATTCAGACACTAAAGATTAGAAACATCATTTATTATAGCATCAAAAATGTGAAATACTCAGTGAAATGTAGCAAAGTATGTGAAAGACCTTAACACTGAAACCTATAAAACATTACTGAGAGAAATTCAAAAGATCTAAATCAATGGAAAAATATATTATGTTCATGGTTTGAAAGACTAAATATTTTTAAGATGCTAGTTGTCCCTAAATGATCTGCATATTGAAGACAATCCCATTCAAAATTCCCATAAGATTTTTGTATCAACTGACAAGCTGGGCCGGGTGTGATAGTTTACGCCTGTAATCCCAGCACTTTGGGAGGCTGAGGTGAGTGGATAATCTGAGGTTCGGAGTTCGAAACCAGCCTGACCAACATGGCGAAACCCCATCTCTACTAAAAATACAAAATTTAGTCAGGCATGGTAGTGCACGCCTATAATCCCAGCTACTCAGGATGCCGAGGTACCAGAATAGCTTGAACCCAGAAGGTGGAGGTTGCAGTGAGCTGCGATTGTGCCTCTGCACTCCAGCCTGGATGGCAGAGCAAGAGTCCATCTCAAAAAGGAAAAAAAAAATAGTTGCAATATTGGAATAAATATAGATAAATTAATAAGTTGAACAGAATAGAGAGTTCAAATTTAGACCCAAAAATATATAGTCAGTTTTTTTTTTTTTCTTGAGACAGAGTCTAGCTCTGTCACCCAGGCTGAAGTGCGGTAACTGACCTCAGCTCACAGTAACCTCCACCTCTCACGTTCCAGTAATTCTCCTGTCTTAGCTTTGGGAGTACCTGGATTACAGGTGCATGCCACCACTCCTGGCTAATTTTTTTTTTCTTTTTGTATTTTTAGTAGAGATAGGATTTCACCATGTTGGCCAGGCTGGTCTTGAACTCCAGACCTCAAGTAATTCACTCTCCTCAGCCTCCCAGAGAGATGGGCTTACAGGTGTGAGCCACCATACCTGGCCTTATTCAGCTATTTTTGACAAAGATGCAAAGACAATTTTGCAAAAAAAGAGAAGCCTCTCAACAAATACTGCTAGAAGAATTGGGTATGCATACGCCCATAAAGGTAGATTTTGACCCATACATCACACCATATAATAGGTTGGTACAAAAGTTAACCCAAAACATATCATGGGCCTAAATGTAAAACAAAAACTGTAACACTGCCAGAAGCAGACATTGCAAAAAAATACCCTTTATACCATAGGTTAGGCAAACATTTTCTAAAGACAATATAAAAAGCATGATTTAAGAGATTTAAAAAATTTGGTTAATTAGACTTTATTAAAATAAAAATGTCTGCTCATCAAAAATCCCTATTAATGGGATGAAAATACACTATTATAGATTGGAAGAAAATATTTGCAAGTTATATGCTACTAAAAGACTTTTATTATGAATATACAAAGAACTCTCGAAACTTAATGAGAAAACAAATAACCCAATAAACACAATGGACAAAGATTTGAAGGAAGGTACTTTATCATAAAAGTGATATGGATGGAAAATAAGCACTTGAAAATATACCAAAAATTAATAGTCAAAATACAAATTAAAACCACAATGAAATTACACTAGAGATCTACTAAAATGGAAAAAATTAAAATGCTACATCATACCAAGTTTTGGCAAGGGTGTGAAAGAAGGAGAATTCTCATAAACTGATGAAAATGTAAAAAGAAAACACTTTGGAAAAACAGTTTGCAGTTTTTTTTAATGTTAAACATGCATCTACAGTATTATCCTACCATTATACTTGTAATTTACCCAAAAGAAATAAAGGCCTGTGCCCATAAGAGACTTACACATAAATCTTCATCCAAGTTTGATTTGTAATAGTCAAAAACTAAAAACAACCTAAATGTTCATCAACAAGCAAACAGAAGGACAGGAGGTGGAGCAAGATAGCCAACTAGAAGCCTCCAGCAGTATTCCTCCATCACCCTCCACAGAAGCACCAAACTGATCAACTATCCATATCAAAAAGCAACTTCATAAGAGCAAAAAATCAGGCGAGTAATCACAGCATGTGGTTTTAATGTCATATTAAGGAAAGAAGTACTGAGGAGAGTGAAAAAGACAGTCTTGAATCACCTACACCACTATTCTCCACTCTCCTGGCAATGGCCACACGGCACAGGGAAAGGATCTGTGAACTTAGGAGAGGGAGAACACAGTGATTGTAAAACTTTGCATTGGAGCTCAGCACTGCCCTATCACAGCAGAAAGCAACACGAGGCAGAACTCAGGCAGCACCCACAGAGGGAGCATTTAGACTAGCCCTAGCCAAGGGCAAGTCATCCATCCCCGTGGTCAAAACCTGAGTTCCAGCAAAACCTTCCACCGCAGGCTAAAGTGCTCTGGAGTTCTAAATAAACTTGAAATGCAGTCTAAGCCACAAGAACTATAATTTCTGGGTAAGTCCTGCTGCTGTGCTGGGCTCAGAGCCAGTGGACTTAAGGTGCATGTGATCTAGTGGGATATTAGCTGGAGTAGCCAAGGGAGTGCTTGGGCCACACCTTCCCAAACCCCAGGCAGTGTGACTTACAGATCTGGGAGGGACTCCTTTCTTCCCCTTGAGGAGAAGAAAGGGGAGCATAAAGAAAACTTTGTCCTGCAACTAGGGTACCAGCTCAGCCACAGTAGAATATGGCATCTGGCAATATCCTGGGGCCCACATTCCAGGACCTGGCTCTTAGAAGACAATTCTAAACAGAACCTGGGCAAGAAGGGAACTTGCTGCCTTGAAGGGAAGAACCCAGTTTGGGCAAGATTTATCACTTACTGACTGAAGTGCCCTTGTAGCCCTGAATAAGCAACAGTGATAGCCAGTGAGTACTCACCACGAGACTTGAGTGAGACCCAGGGCTTTGCTGGCTCCAGGTGTGACCCAGCACATTCTCACCTGTGGTGGCTCTTGGGTGGGACTCCATCTGCTTGGGATGAAGAGAGGAAAAAGTAAAGGGAACTTTGTCTTGCAGCTTAGGTACCAGCTTGGCCACCGTTGGGTAGAGCACCAAGTGGGCCCTTGTGGTCCTTGATTTCAGGCTTTGGTTCTTGAATGGCATTTCTGGACCTGCCCTGGGACAGAGGAAAGTTGACTTCCTTCAGTGGAGAATCCCAGGCCTGGAAGCATTTACCACAAGATGAATGAAGAGTGCTTGAACCTTGAGTGAAAATCTGTGATCACGAGGTAGAACTCACCATGGGCCTGGGGTAGTGGCAAGCATAGGAAGAGACTATTCTGCCTGAGGACAGGAGAGAAAAAAGTAGGAAGAACTTTGCCATGTGGCTTGGGTGCCAGTTCAGCTGCAGTAGAATAGAACACCAAGTAGATTTCTAAGGTTCCCAACGACTGGCCTGGCTCCTAGACAGCATCTCCAAATCTTCCCAGTGCCAGGGAGAGCTTGCCACACTTCATGGAAGGTCACAAGCCTGGCTGGATTTATCACCTGCTGATTGTAGAGCCCTTGGGCCTTAAGCGAACAAAAGCAGTAGTCAGGCAGTAGTCACTGTGGGCCTTGGGTAAGACCCAGTGCTATGCTTCCTTTAGGTTAACTCAGCATAGTCTTTGTGGCGGTTGCCACAGGGATGCTTGTGTCACCCCTCCCCCAGGTCCAGGCACCTCAGCACAGAGAGACATACTCCATTTGTTTGGGGGAAAGCAAAGAAAAAGAATGAGAGCCTTTGCCTGGTAATCCAGGGAATTCTTGCAAATCTTACCTAAGACCACCAAGGTGGTACCTCTGTGAGTCTATAGGAGCCACAGCATGAGTGGGCTTGAAGTAACTCCTAACCAGATATGGCTATATTGACCAGAAACTCAAGTCACAACAGCAAAGTCCCTTAATACCTGAAAAGCCTTCACAAAATGTATGGATACAAGTCCAGACTGTGAAGACTACAATAAATACCTAATCCTTCAATGCCCAGACACCAACAAATATCCAACAATAGAAACTTTGAAAACACAAACACATGGAAATTAAACAGTATGCTCCTGAATGGTCAGCAGGTCAATTAAGATGTTAAGAAAAAAATTTTAACAAATATCCACAAGCATCAACACCATCCAGGAAACATGACCTCACTAAATAAGGTACCAGTGACCAATCCCAGAAAGAGAGAGAGATATGACCTTTTAGACAGATAATTCAAAATAGGTGTTTTGAAGAAGCTCAATTAAATCCAATATAACACAGACAAAATATTCAGAATCCTATCAGATATATTTAACAAGTTTGGAATAATTAAAAAGAACCAAAGAGATATTCTGGAGCTGAAGAAATGTAATCAACATACTAAAGAATGCATCAGAGTCTCTTAATAGCAGAATAGATCAAACAGAAAAAAGAATTAATGATCTTGAAGACAGGCTGTTTGAAAATACACAGTCAAAGACAGAAGAAAAAAATTAAAGAGAATGAAGCACATGTACGAGGTCTAGAAAATAGTCTCAAAAGAGTTACAGGCATTAAAGAGGAAGTAGAAGGTAGAGGAAGAGATCAGGGTAGAAACTATTCAAAGGGATAATAACAGAGACCTTCCAAACCTAGCAAAATGTATCAATATTTGAGTATAAGAAGATTACAGAATATCAGGAAGATTCAACCCAAATAAGACTAACTCAACACATATAATAATCAAACTCTCAAAGGTCAAGGATAAAGTATCCTAAAAGTAGCAAGAGAATAGAAACAAATAACATACACAGAAGCCCCAATATATCTGGCAGCTGACTTCCCAGTGTAAACCTTACAGGCCAGGAGAGAGTGGCATGATATTTAAAGTACTGAAAAAGAAAAAACTTTTCTCTTAGAAGAGAATATCCAGTGAAATTTTCCTTCAAACAAAAAGGAGAAATAAACTTTCCCAGACAAACAGAGGCTAAGGAATTTCATCAAAACCAGATTGTTCTAAAAGAAATATTAAAAAGCATACTTCAGTCAGAAAGAAAAATATGTTAATGAACATTAAGAAATTATCTGAAAATAAAAAAACTTACTTGCAATAGTAAGTATACAGAAAAACAGAACACAACTGTTTGTGTTATGTAAACTACTTATCTTGAGTAAAAAGGCTAAAAGAAGACCCTATGTAAAATAATAACTATAAGTTTTCAAGGCATAGACAAAATGAAAAGATATAAAGAGAAACAATAAAAAGTGGGAAGGATGAAGTTAATGTGAAGAGTTTTCATTAGTTTTCTCTTCTTAGTTTGATTTTGCAATCAGTGTTAAATTGCCATCAGTTTAAAATAATGGCTTATAAGATGTTATTTGCAAGACTCATGGTAACTTTAAATTAAAAAAATATATATAGCATATACACAGAAAATTTAAAAAAAACCAATAAGACCTTAAAATGTATCACCTGAGAAAATTACCTTCACTAAAAGGAATAAAGGAAGAAAAGAAGGGAAAAAGAGAAGACTACAAAACTGGAAAACAAATAACAAAATGCAGGATTAAGTCCTCACTTATCATTAATAACATTGAATATAAATGTACCATACTGTCCAACTGAAAGACACAGAGTGGCTGAATGAATTTAAAAAAAACAATATTCAATTGTCTCTTGCCTACAAGAAACACACAAGAAAGACACACATATACTGAAAAAGAGGATTATAAAACGTATTCCATGCAAATGAAAACCAAAAAAAGAGGAGTAGCTATACTTATATCAGACAAAAAAAAAAAAGACTTCAAGACAAAAACTATAAAAAGAGACAAATGAGATTATTATATAATAACAAAAGGGTTAATTCAGTAAGATGACATAATGACTGTAAATATATATGCAGCAAAGACTGGAGCACGAATACATAGGAAGCAAATATTATAGCTAAAAGAAGAGATAAACCCCAATATAATTACAGCTGGAAACTACAACACCTCCAATTTTAGCATTGGTCAGACCAGCCAGAAAGAAAATTAACAAGAAAAAAATATTGGATTTAATCTGCCCTATAAGCCAAATGAGTCTAATAGATATTTACAGAACATTTCACCCAGCAGCTGTAGAATACACATTTTTCTCCTCAGCACATGGACCATCCTCAAGGATAGATCATATGCTAGGCCACAAAACAAGTTGTACTTTTTGGTTTAATAAAATTATATCAAATAACTTCTCTGAACACAAAAGAATAAAACTTTTATATTTTTATTTTTAAAATATAAATATTAGGTCAATAACAATATTAGGTTATTAGGTCGATAATAATAGAAACTTTGAAAACATAAACACATGGAAATTAAGTAATATGCTCCTGAATGGTCAGCAGGTCAATTAAGATGTTAAGAAAAAAATTTTAAGAAACAAAAACAGAACATACCAAAACCTATGATACAAAACAAAAGAAACAGTATGAGACAGATTAAACATTTACATCAGAAAAGTAGAAAAACTTAAAACTGATGATGCATCTGAAAGAAGTAGAAAAGCAAGAGCAAACAAAACACAAAATTAATGCAAGAAAATAAAGAAGATCAGAGCAGAAATAAATAAAACTGAAATACAAAAAAATGATCAATAAAATGAAAAAAACATTATTTTATTTTATTATTATTTTTTGATATATATTTTATTGCATTTTAGGTTTTGGGGTACATGTGAAGAACATGCAAGATTGTTGCATAGGTACATACATGGCAATGTAGTTTGCTGCCTTCCTCCCATCACCTATATCTGACATTTCTCCCCATGTTATCCCTCCCCAGCTCCCCGACCCCCACTGTCCCTCCCCTAGTTCCCCCCACAGACCCCAGTGTGTGATGCTCCCCTCCGTGTGTCCATGTGTTCTCATTGTTCAACACCCGCTTTACGAAGAATGAAAAAGAAAAGACCCAAATAAATAAAATCAAAGATGAAAGGGAGACATTATTATCAATACCACAGAAATTCAAAGGCTCATTAGAGGCTACTATGAGCAACTGTGTGCCAATAAATTGGAAAATCTGGAAGAATTTGATAGAACCTTGACACACTGATTGAACCAGGAAGAAATCCAAAAGCTTAACAGACCAATAACTAACAATACTGTAATAAAAAGTCTCCCAGTGTTACAGTTTGGCTCTTTGTCCCCACCCAAATCTCCTCTAGAATTTATCCACACATGTCCCATAATCCACCATAATCCACATAATCTCCCATAATCCACACATGTCATGGGAGGGACCGAGTGGAAGATAATTTAGTCCTGGTGGCAGTTACCCTCATGATGTTCTCATGACAGTGAGTGAGTTCTCACTAAATCCGATGGTTTTATAAGCAGCCTTTCTCTATTTTGCTCATTCTCTCTCCTGACACTATGTAAAAAAGAGGGTGTTGGCTTCCCCTTCTGCCATGATTATAAACTTACTGAGGCTTCTAAGACATGCAAAACTGTGACACAATTGAACCTCTTTCCTTTATGAATCTCCCAGTCTTGGATATGTCCTTATACAGAGTGAGAACAGACTAATACAGTAAATTGGTACCACGAGAGTGGGTGCTGCTGTAAAGATATAAGAAAATGTGAAAGTGACATTGAAACTGGGTAACAGGAGGAGGTTGGAATGGTTTGGAGGGTTCAGAAGAAGACAGAAAAATGTAGGAAAGTTAGGAACTTCCTAGAGATGTGGAGGGTTCAGAAGACAGGAAGATATGAGAAAGTTTGAAACTTCCTAGAGACTTGTTGAATAGTTTTGACAAAAATGCTGAGAGTGAAATGGACACATAATCCAGGCTGAGGCGGTCTCTGATGGAGATGAGGAACTTGTTGGAAACTAGAGTAAAGATCACTCTTGTTAGCAAAAGGATTGCTGGCATTTTGCTCCTGCCCTAGAGATCTGTGAAATGTGGAATGTAAAAGCGATAATTTAGGATATCTGGTGGAATAAGTTTCTAAGTGGCAAGGCACTCAACAGAGCATAGGAAAGTCTGAAGCTTGATGATGAAACAGAAAAGTAAAATCAATTTTCTGGGGCAAAATTCGTCTGCTGCAGAAATTTGCATAGGTAATGAGGAGCCCAGTGTTAATCACCAAGACAATGAGGAAAATATCTCCAGGGCATGTCAGAGATCTTTGCAGCAGCCCCTCCCATCACAGGCTTGGAGGCTTAGAAAGGAAAAATCATTTCCGGGGGCAGGTCCATGCCCCACCTCTGTTTGCAGCCTAGATACTTCATACCCTGTCTCAGCTGCTCTAGAGGTGGCTAAAAAGGACCAAGGTACAGATCAGACCATTGCTTCAGAAGGTGCATGCCCCAAGCTTTGGAAACTTCCATGTGATATTGAGCCTGTAGCTGCACAGAAGACAAAAACTGAGGTTTGGGAACCTCTGTCTAGATTTCAGAGAATGTATGGAAATATATGGATGTCCAGAAAGAAGTCTGCTGCAGGAGTGGAATCCTCATGGAGAAACTTTCCTAGGGCAGTGCAGAAAAGAAATGTGGTATGGGAGCCCCCACACAGTCTCCAGTGGGGTACAGCCTAATGGAGTTGTGAGAAGAGGGCCACCATCCTCCAAACCCCAGAATGGTAGATTCACTAACAGCTTATACTGTGTACCTGGAAAAGCCACAGACACTCAAAGCCAGCTCATGAAAGCAGCCAGAGGAGGGTGGTATACCATGCAAAGCCACAGTGGCAGAGCTGCTCAAAGCCGTGAGGGCCTAACTCTTGCATCAGAATGCCCTGGATATGACACATGGAGTCAAAGGAGATCATTTTGGAACTTTAAGGTTCAATGACTGCCCTGTTGGATTTCAGACTGGCATGGAGCCCATAGCCCCTTTGTTTTGGCCAAATGCTCCCATTTGTAACAGGTGTATTTGCCCAATGCCTGTAGTCCCATTGTATCTAGGAAGTAACTAACTTGCTTTTGATTTTAAAGGCTCATAGATGGAAGGGACTTGCCTTGTCTCAGATGACACTTTGAACTTGGACTTTTGAGTGAAGGCTGAAATGAGTTGAGACTTTGGGGTACTGTTGGGAAGGCATGATTGTGTTTGAAATGTGAGGACATGAGCTTTGAGAGGGACCAGGGGCAGAATGATATGGTTTGGCTATAGGTTCCTTCCCAAATGTCGCCTTGGATCATAGTTCCTTACAAGTCATAGGAGGAACCTGGTGGAGGTAATTTAATCTTTGGGGAGTTACCTCATGCTGTTCTCAGGATAGTGAATGAGTTCTCATGAGATCTAATGGTTTTATAAGGGGCTTGTCCCCTTTTATTCATTCTTCCCTCCCCTGCTGTCATATAAAGATGGAGCTGTTTGCCTCCCCTTTTGCAATGATTTTAAGTTTCATGAGGCCTTCCAGCTATTCAACACTGTGAATCAATTAAACCTATTTTCTTTATAAATTTCTCAGTCCTGTATATGTCCTTAAAGCAGCATGGGAACAGAGTAATACACCCAGCAAAGGAAAGCTCAGGCTCCAATGCCTAAACTGCTGAATTTCACCAAACATTTAAAGAATAACTACAACAAATCCTGCTGAAACTATTCCAAAAATAGACTATGAGGGATGATATGGTCTGGTCCTGTGTTCCCACCCAAATCTCATCATGAATTATAATCTGAATTTTAATAACATAATTCAAATTGTAATCCCCATGTGTCAGAAGAGGGACCTCATGGGAGATAATTGAATCATGGGGGTGTTTACCCTTATACTGTTCTTGTGATAGTGAGTTCTCATGAGATATGATGATTTTATAAAAGGCTTTTCCTTGTTTGCTCAGCATTCTCCTTCCTACCACTATGTGAAAAAGGATATGTTTGCTTCTCCTTCCACCATGATTGTAAGTTTCCTGAGGCCTCCCCAGTTCTGTGGAACTGTAAGTCAATTAAGCCTCTTCTCTTTATAAATTACCCAGTCTAGGGTATTTCTTCATATCAGTGTGAGATAAGACTAATACAGTAAATTGGTACCAGGAGTAGTGAGGCTCTGCTGTAAAGATACCTGAAAATGTGGAAGCAACTTAGAAACAGGGTAATAGGCAGAGGTTGGAATGGTTTGGAGGGCTCAAAGAAGATAGGAAAATGTAGGAAAGTTTGGAACTTCCTAGAGACTTGGAGGACTCAGAAGACAGAAATATGTGGGAAGATTTGGGACTTCCTAGAGACCTGTTGAATGGTTTTGACAAAAATGCTGATGGTGATAGGGACAATGAAATCCAGGCTTAGATGGTCTCAGATGGAGTTGAGGAACTTTTTGCATAACAAGAGTGTTATGCAAAAAGACTGGCGACATTTGGCTCCTGATCTAGAGATCTGTGGAACTTTGAACTTGTGAGGTGATTTAGGGTATCCTGTGGAAGAAATTTCTAAGTGGCAAAGCATTCAAAAGGAAGCCAAACATAAAACTTTGAGAGATTTGAGGCTGACTTTGCAATAGAAAAGAAAACCTCTTTTTCTGGGGAGAAACTGAAGCCAGTGATAAAAATTTGCATAAATAATGAGGAGCCCAAAGTTAATCACCAAGGCAATGGGAAATATGTCTCCAGGGCAAGTCAGAGACCTTCTCAGCAGACCCTCCTGTCACAGGCCCAGAGGCCTAGAATGGTTTTATGTTTGGGGTGTAGGGCCTCCCTGTTGTGTGCAGCCTTGGGACAATGGCACATGGCATCCTCTGTCTCAGCTGCTGCAGTTCCATCCAGGACTAAATTGAGCCAACATATAGCTCAGGCCAGTGCTTCAGAGTGCAAGCCCCAAGCCTTGGAATTTCCATATATTTTTTAGTCTGCAGGTTCACAGAAGACAAGAATCGAGGTGTGGGTACCTCCTCCTAGATTTCAGAGGATGTATGGAAATGCCTGGATGTCAAGGCAGTAGTCTCCTTCATGGGTGGAGCCCTCATGAAGAACCTCTTTTAGGGCATTGCAAAAGGGAAATGTGGGGTCAGAGTCCCCACTAGGAAACTGCCTAGTGAAGCTGTGAGAAAAGGACCACCCTCCTCTGGTACACAGAATGGTAAATCATGGACAGCTTGCATCATGTACCTATGAAAGCCACAGACACTTAATGCTAGTCAATGAAAGTAGCTTGGAGGGGAGCTGTATCCTATAAAGCCACAGGGCAGAGCTGCCCAAGGCCATTGGAGCCCACCTCTTGCATTAGTGTGAATTCAATGTGACACAAGGAGTCAAAAGAAGTCATTTTGCAACTTTAAAGTTTTATGACTTCCCTTTTGGATTTCGGATATGCATAGAGCCTGTAGCCCCTTTGTTTTGGAGAATTTCTCCCATTTGGAATGGGTGTATTTACCCAGTGCTGGTATCCTCACTGAATTAAGAAAGTGACTAACTTGCTTTCAGTTTTACAGACTCATAGATGGAAGGGACTTGCCTTGTTTCAGATGAGACTATGGTCTTGGACTTTTGGGTTAATGCTGAGATGTTAAGACTTTGGGGAAGTGTTGAGAAGGCATAATTGTGTTTTGAAATGTGAGAAGTAAGATTTTAGAGGGGCCAGGGGAAGAATAATATGATCTCGATCTCTGTCCCCACCCAAGTCTCATCTTGAATTGTACTCTGAATTTTAATATTGTAATACGGATTTTAATTCCCTCATGTTGGGGAAAGGACCTCATGGGAAGTAATTGAATCATGGGGGTAGTTACTCTCATGCTATTCTGGTGGTAGTGAGTTCTCATGAGATCTGATGGTTTTGTAAGGAGCTTTTTCCTGTTTTCTCAGCAATTCTCCTTTCTGCCACCGTATGAAGAAGGACAAGTTTGCTCCAGCTTCTGCTATAATTGTGGTTCCTGAGGCCACCTCAGCTTTACAGAACTGTGAGTCAATTAAACCTCTTTTCTTTATAAATTACCCAGTCTCAAGAATTTCTTCATACCAGCATGAGAATGGACTAATACCTGGGAATACTTCTCAATTCATTCTATGAGGCCAGTATTACCCTAATACCAAAAGCAGAAAAAGACATTCAAAAAAAAAAAAAAAAACCTACAGGCTAATATCCTTTATGAACATTGACAGAAAATTCCTCAGCAAAATACTAGCAAACTGAATTCAACAAAATGTTAAGGAGATTATTTCTCATGACCAAGTGAGATTTCTTCCAGGGATACAAGGATGGTTCAATATATGCAAATCAGTATAATATATCATATCAACAGAATGAAGGACAAAAATCATATGAACATTTCGATTGATGTTGAAGAAGCATTTGATAAAATTCAACATCCCTTTATGATAAAAACCCAGAAATTTGGATATAGAAGAAAGATACCTCAACTCAATAAAAGCCTTATGTGACAGATCCACAGGTAGCATCATACTAAATGGAGAAAAACTGAAAGCCTTTTCTCTAAGATCTGGAACAAATCAAAGATGCCCATTTTCATGACTGGTACTCAACATTGTACTGACAGTCCTGGCTAGAGCAATTAGACAAAAGAAAGAAATATTATTTGACTTTAAAAGAAGTCAAATTATTTTTGTTTGCAGATAATATGATCTTACATTTGGAAAACCCTAAAGACTCCATCAAAAAAAAAATTAGACCTGATAAACAAATATAGTAAAGTTTCAGGATACCAAATAATTCTACAAAAATCAGTAGCATTTCTATATGCCAACAGTGAACAATCTGAAAAAGAAATGAAGAAATTAATACCATTTACAATAGCTACAAATAAAATAAAACAAAATATCTAGCAATATACTTAATCAGAGAAGTGAAATATCTCTGCAATGAAAGCTATAAAACATTGATGAAAGAAATTGAAGATGATGACAAAAAAATGGGAAGATAGTTCCTATTCATAGACTGAAAGAATTAATATTTTTAAAATATCCATACCACTTGTATTAGTCTATTCTCACACCACTATGAAGAAATACCCAAGACTGGGTAATTTATAAAGGAAAGAATTTTAATTGACTCACAGTTCTGCATTGCTGGAGAGGCTTCAGAAAACTTACAATCATGGTCAAAGGCAAAGGAGAAGCAAGCACCTTCTTCACAGGGCAGCAGGACAGAGTGAGTGCAGGCAGGGAAATGTCAGACACTTATGAAATAATCAGATCACTCACTATCACGAGAACAGCATTGGGGAATCCACCCCAGATCAAATTGCCTCCACCTGCTCCCTTCCTTGGCATGTGGGGTTTATGAGGATTGCAATTCAAGATGACATTTTATGTGGGGACACAGTCAAACCATATTATTACCTGAAGCAATCTATAGATATTATGCAATCCCTATCAAAATACCAAAGACATTCTTCAAAGAAATATAAAAAAAAATACTAAAATTTATTTGGAACCACAAAAGACCCAGAATAACCAAACTTATCCTGAGCAAAAGGAACAAAACTAGAGGAATCACATTACTCGACTTCAAATTATTGTACACAGCTATAGTAACCAAAACAGCATGGTACTGGCATAAAAACAAACACATATACCAATGAAACAGAATATAAAACCTAGATATAAATCCATACATCTACAGTGAACCCATTTTTAACAAAGGTGCCAAGAACATACATTGGGGAAATGACAGTTTCTTCAATGAAACATGCGAGAAAACTGGATATCTGCATGCAGAAGAATGAAACTAGATCCTTAGTGTTCACCACATCAAAATGAATTAAAGACAGATTGAACTGTCTTTAATGGCAAAGACTTCAAACTATAAAACTACTACAAGAAAACATTGGGAAAACTCTCCAGGAAATTGGACTGGGCAAAGATTTCTTGAGTAATACCCAACAAACACAGGCAATCAAAGCAAAAATGGACAAATGGGATCACATTAAGTTAAAAACCTGCACAACAAAGGAAATAATCAACAAAGTGAAGAAGCAATGCACAGAATTGAGGAAAATGTTTGCCAACTATTCATCTGACAAGGGACTAATAATCAGAATATATGAGTGCAAACAATCAATAGGAAACAGTTTAGTAATCTGATTAAAATGGGGAAAAGATCTGAATAGACATTTCTAAATGGAAGACATACAAATGGCAAAAGCTATATAAAAATGTGTTCAACATCAGTGATAATCAGAGAAATGCAAATTAAAACTACAATGAGATATCATTTCACCCTCGTTAAAATGGCTTTTATCCAAAAGACAGGCAATAACAAATGCTGGCAAGGATGTGGAGAAAAGGGAGCCCTTGTACATTGTTGGTGGGAATGTAAATTAATACAATTACTGTGAACAACAGTTTGGAGCCTCCTCCAACAAAAGTAAAAATAGAGCTACAATATGGTCCAACAAGCACACTGTTAGGTATATACACAAAAGAAATCAGTATAGCAAACGGATACCTGCACTCCCAAGACAGAAATACAAACTTCACGTGTTCTCACCTTATTAGTGGGAGATAAAAATTAAAATAATTGAACTCACGGAAATAGAGAATAGAGTGATAGTTACCAGAGGCTGGGAAGTGTACTGAAGTTAGTTAATGGTTATAAAAATATGATTAGAATTAGATCTAATATTTGATATCACAACAGAGTGATTACAGTCAACAATAATTTAATGAACATTTCAACATTTTAAAGAGTAAAATTGGCCTGTTTATAACACAAAGAAAGGATAAATGCTTGAGGTGAAGAATACCCCATTTACTCTGATGTCATTGTTATGCATTGTATGACTTATAACATTTTATGTACCCCATAAATATATACACCTACTATATAACTATAAAAATTCAAAATAAAAAAAAATTAAGCAAATGTATAGAAAACTTGGTATATCCATACAATAGCACACACTGCTCAGCAATAAAAAGTAATGGACTGTTTACATGTGTAACAGTACAAATAAATTTAGAACTAATTATACTAAGTGAAAGTAGTCAGACACAGAAAGTATATATACTGTGTGCTTCTATTTATATAAAATTCTAGAATGTGCACATTCTTCTATACTGACAGTAGATAGTGTGTGCCTGGTACTTGGAGGATGGGGAGAGATGGCAGGAAGGAATTAGAAAAGACCACAAAGAAACTTTGAGGTGATATAGTTTGGATACTTGTCCTCATCAGAATCTCATGTTGAAATGTAATCCCCAATGTTGGAAGCAGTCCAGGTAAAATGCGTATGCATCATGAGGGCAGATCCCTTATGAATGACTTGTGCTATCCTCTTTGTGATAAGTGAGCTTTTTCTTTGCGTTCACATGAGATCTGATGGTTTAAAAGCATGGGGCACCTTCTACCAACTCTCTCTTTCTTGTTCCTGCTTTCACAATGTGAGGTGACTGCACTCCTGCTCTACCTTCTGCCATGATTGTAAGCTTCTCAGGGCCTCCCCAGAAGCTGGGCAGATATTGGCACACATGCTTCCTATAGAGCCTGCAGAGACGAGAGCCAATCAGAACTCTTTTCTTTATTAATTACCCAGTCTCAGGTATTTCTTTATTGCAATGTAAGAACAACCTAAATATAGATACTTGGGACCAAGGAGTGGGATATTGCCATAAAGACACTTGAAAATGCAGAAGGGACTTTGGAACTGGGTAACAGGCAGCAATCGGAAGAATTTAGAGAGCTCATAAGAAGACAGGAAGATAAGGAAAAGTTTGGAAAGTCTAAGAGACTGGTTAAATGGTTGTGACTAAAATGATCACAGTGATATAGATAGTGAAGTCCAGGCTGACAAGGTCTCAGATGGAAATGAGGACTTATTGGGAACTCGAACAAAGGTTACGCAAGTTATGCCTTAGCCAAGAGCTTGGCTGCATTCCGTTCATGCCCTATAAATCTAGGGAAGCTTCTAGTGGAAGTTTGAACTAAAAAAGTGATGATTTAGGTATCTGGCAGAAGAAACACCTAAGCAGCAAAGTGTTCAAGATGTAGTCAGGCTGCTTCTAACAGCCTATCTTAGATGCAGGAGTAAATGAATGACTTGAAGTTGACGTATACATTTAAGAAGTAAGCAGATCATAAAAGTTTGGAAAATTTGCACCCCAGTCATGTGGAAGAAAAAGAAAAAGCTTTTGGGAGAAGAAGAATTCAAGCAGGCTGCAGAGCAATCACTTGCTAGAGATATTTGCACAAATAAAAGTAAGCCAATTGCTAATATCCAAGACAATGTGGAAAGGCCTAAAGACATTTCAGAGACCTTTAAGGCAGCCCCTTCCATCACAGTACAAGATGCCTGGAAAAACAGAACGGTTTTATAGGTCAGGCAAGACCTCACTTCCCTAAGCAGCCTCAGGACACTGTCCCCTACATGCTGGCTGCTTCAGCCCCAGCTGTAGCTCAAAGGGGCTGAGGTACAGCTGTCTACCACATTGGAAAATGCAAGCCATTAGCTTTGGTGGCTTCCACATGGTGTTAAATCTGTACGTGCACAGAATGCAAGAGTAAAGAATGTTTGGCAGCCTCCCACTAGATTTCAGAGGACGCATGAAAACCCTGGTGTACAGGCAGAAGCCTGCTGCAGAATGGAGCCCTCATAGAGAACCTCTACTAGCGGAGTGCCAAGAGGGAATGAAGGGTTGGAGACCCCATAAAAGAGTCACCACTGTGGCACTGCCCTCCAGACACTGGAGTGGTAGAGCCACCAGCAGCTTGCAACCTCAATGTGGAAAAGCCACAGAGACTGATCTGTCCAAGGCCTTGAGAGCTCAAACCTTACACCAGTGTTCCCCGGATACAGGATACAGAGTCAAATATTATTTTGGAGCATTAAGATTTAATGATGGTCCTGCTGGGTTTTGAACTTATGTGAGGCCTATAACTCTTTTCTTTTTGCTGATTTCTCCCTTTTGGAATGGCAAGATTAACCCTATGCCTATACCCACATTGTATGTTGGAAGTAAATAACTTATTTTTTCTTTTACAGGGTAATAGATGGAAGAAACTTGCCTTCTCTCAGAAGAGACTTTGGAATTTGGACTTTTGAGTTAATGCTGGAATGAGTTAAGACTTTGAGGTACTATTAGGAATGCATGATTGTAATTTGCAATGTAAGAAGAATAGGAGATTCAAGGGATGGGCAGGGGCAGAATAATATAGTTTAGATATTTGTCCCTGCCCAAATCTCACACTGAAATGCCATCTCCAGTATTGGAGGTGGGGCCTAGTGGGAGGTGTTTGAATCATGGGGGAAAATCTCTCAAGAATCTCTTGGGCCATCCCCTCAGTGATAAGTAAGCTCTTGTTTTAAGCTCCTACAAGATCTGGTTGTTTAAAAGTTTGTGGCATTTCCCTCCAGCCCCCACTCTCTCTCTTGCTCTGTTCTTGCCATGTGAAACACCTACTTTCCCACTTTACCTTTTGCCATAAGTAAAATCTCTCTGGGGCCTCCCCCAAAGTAGATGCTGGCACTATGCTTCTGTTACAGCCTGCAGAACCATGAGCCAATTAAACATTTTTTTACTCAATCTCATGTATTCCTTAATAGTGATGCAAGAACGGCCTAATACAGGGGGTGATAGATACGTTCATTATCTTTATTATAATGATGATTTTATGGGTATTAACACGTCAAGACTACAAATTGTACACTACAAGTATGTGTAGTTTTTATATGTCATTAATTATATCTATAAAGCTGTTAAAAATTTTGCTAATGAGTTGTGTATTAAGAGAAATCTCAACTAGTTCTCACATCTGCCAAAGTATTTTTAAACAAATGTTTCTTTGTTTCTGTACTGTTTATTTACAGTAATAATTTACTGATAATTTATTGATCACAACATAGTTAGCCTAAGTATTTTTTTAGAATTAATATCAAAACTGCAATTTCTTATTATAACCCAAAATCACAAAGAAAGAGATTATAAACTTTGAGTTTGGGCAAAATAACTCATTACAGTGGAGTCAAAAGGATTTGAAAATGTTTCACTTTTGTTAATATCTGCTCTTTAATTTCAATGTCCATGCTCAATCTAGATAGACTGCTGAGTTTCAAAATGTCTTTAGATACATGTTTCTCCATCAGTGTCACATGCACTCACCTACTTACTCTAAAATGTATTTGTTTGTTGATTATTCTCTAATACCATGTTTGGTTATGTAGTCAGAACTGCATTCCTCTAAATACTGAGCAGTATGCCTGCTGGTTAATGATATACAGTCATTAAGTGATGCAGGTGTTAGCATCCTACAGAACTGTAAGTGAATCTCAGTTTTGTCTCTTTTCCAAAAAGTTTATTAGTGGTTTTCTTAAACTAATGTTTTTAATTTTCAGTTTCATCATTTTATTTTTTATTTTCTTAGAGATGGGATCTTGCTATGTTGCTCAGGCTGGTTTCAAACTCCTGATCTTAAAAGATCCTCCTGCTTCAGCCTCCCAAGTAGTTGGGATTATTAGCAGGAGCCACCATGCCTGGCTCTCATCTTTTTTAAACATAGTATAACTGTATTGAATTTATAGAGTTTTAATTGTGATGACATATAGAAAGCAATTTCACACAGTGCCTGATACATGGTAAATTTTCAAAAAGTCAATGTTTATATTTGACATATAATTAAAGACAGATGTTAGAAGACATGGCATGATATACAATCTTACAACCAAAAAACAAATTTTGAATGTCTAAAATAATGCCACAATCTCACCAGATTACACTTTTTGTTTCTTTCCTTTTATTTTCCTAATCAAATAAGCTTGCACATTAAAATATACACTGATTAAAAGATTATATTTATAGAACACAATTTTAAACTTTGAAATTGGAAGTAAACATTATACAGTTTACAAACCATCAACTCAGCATTCCCCAAAGTGTACTTGGTGAAAATATAATCCTGCAAAATGCCCTTTGAAAAGAACTAGTCCTATGGTCAAATAAACATGGAGAATATTGCACACTGTATGCTTCTTTGGGGGATTCAAAATACAAATAGTATAGTAAAGACTCTTAGAACTTTCGCAGTTAAAAACAAAAAAAAAAAAGTGTTTCACTTTGTTTGACCTTAGGTTTTTCAAACTTACCTGAATAAAAAAATTTCTTTTTCATATAACATCAATGTATATTCCTCTTTGGGAAGAGTTGTCTTAACTCTTATCTTTTAATTCTTCTTTTCTGTTAAAAGACCTAATCAGTGAAAATCCTACTTCCACCTGTCAATAGTCCCTGGTCTTGTAAACAGATTGTCATGGTTTGGTAGTAAAGTCCCTATAGCTTCCATCCCACTGGCAGCTGGCAGCTATCTCAGTGTCTTCCTTGCTTGACTACCACTGTAGTTCCCCAGAGGTGTCTATCTCTCTCATTCTTCTCAGTTCAAAGCAACTGGATAGAAATCAGAATACAAACAAGAATCCAGTATCACCCATATCTTCACAACAACAATAAGAATCAATCTATATGTCCTAATCAGGAGAGAATAATTCTCTTTTTAAACTAATTTATCTAAATTTCTACCTTTCCTTTAATGAACAATAACTTGAAATTTGCAAAACCCAGTTTAACTGCATTACAAAAAATTACTATAGTGGTTATATCAGTTATCTTTTGTCATGTAAACGCTGTGTGTTAAACCACACCAAAACTCAGAACCTAAAACAGTGAGTATGTAGAACCAATCCCAGAATTTTGAATCGTTGGTGCTATAGACAAAATGTTTATGTTTCCCCAAAATTTATATGTTGAAATCCTAACTCCAAATGCGATGGCATTAGATGATGGAAATTTGAGAGGTAATTAGGTTATAAAAGTGGAGCCCTCATTAATGTGATTAGGACCCTTATGAAAGTAGCCCCAGAGAGCCCTTTTGCCCTTTCCAACATGTAAGGATGCAGAGAGAAGACTGTGAAGCAAGAAGCAGTCTGTCATCAAACACAAACTCTGCTGGTTCCTTGACCTTGGATTCCCCAGGTCCTAGAACTATGAGAAATTAACTCCTATTGTTTGTAAGCCACCTAGTCTATAGTGTTTTGTTATAGCAACCTGATCATGCTGAGAAATCATCACTTCTGACCTCTTATAAGCTCGCTCACAGACCTACTATCAGCATAAATTAGGTAAATCATTCTTCTAATTTTGGTTAATCAAATGTTTCGTGGATGCTGGGTATTGGCTGGTCTAGCCCTTCTTTATGTATGTTATTTCCTTCCTGCAATAGCTCAGAATGGTCTCATAGTGGGACACAGGTCTGAGAGAGAGGAAGCAAAGTAAGAGTGTGCCAAGTCTCTTTATGGCTAGGCTAAGAACTGGCTCACAGTCATTTATGCTATATTTTATTTCAAAAAAAAAGTCACAAGGTCGACCAAGATTCAAACAATAGTGAAATTGACTCTGTCTCTTGATAAGTGGAGCTTAAAGTCATTGCAAAGAATATGGATTCAGGGAGGGGTAAAGAATTGAGGGCCACATTTGCAATCAATCTACTATCATCTCATATTCTGTCTGGCCCCAATTTTATACCATTCTCATATAGAAATCATACTCACCTTCTCCCAAGGAACCCTGTATCATGCTCAAAATTCAGCATCTCATGATCTATATCAGGTCCAGATAGTACTATTCAGATGTGGCTCATTTTGATTCAGAGATTTATAAAATTAAAAATAAAAATATTTATTTGTGCCCCACTATCACTGCCAAGCATACAATGGTGAGACAAAGACAGGAGAGTTGTATTAAATGGTACCTTCATTTAAAAAGTCAATGAGAGATACATGAAACTCTGGATGTTAAAAAATTCTGAAATCCAACTTGGCAAATGTTTCTATGTGTCCTGACATTTCGGAGAAGAGACCAGTTCCAGATTTGGCCTCCATTCTGCCCCCTTCATCAGGCTCCACAGTTCATTATTTTCTATAGTTTCACTGTCTAAGAACTTCTTCCTTTTCCAACTTTCTCCTTATCCATTTTAAAAGGCCAAGGAAAGTTATGCCCTCTTTTTTTTTAATCCAACTTTCTGTTTATAGAAGGATAGGGATCCAAAAGCCTTTTGCATTTTGAAAAATCTCAATACCTATGAGGCCAGAATGATGGCACTTTTGCCTACACAACCCATTAAAAGTGTTTTAGACTTTCAACTAATTTAATTTATCCTCCACTCCTCTCCATAAATTTTAAATCACACTCATTTGGAGCATATTAAATATCTGTGAGAGATACTCTTTGTTCCTAGCAGTCCTTTTGTGCACTTGTGAGGGCCAGCTAAGCACTTCCTTAATTTTTCCATGGGGTTTACCAACGGACCGTAAGCAATGTTGATTTAACCCATGTCCCAGGTTATACAGACAGTACAACCTATAAGTTGACTTAGGATGGTTCAACTTACAATGATTTCATTGAATAGAAACAATACTTCAAGTACCCATACAACCATTCTGTTTTTTACTTTCAGTACAATATTCAATAAATTACATGAGATACTATAACACTTTATTATAAAATAGGCTTTGTGTTAGATATTTTGCTCAACTGTAGGCTAATGAAAGTGTTTGGACGCATTTAAGGTAGGCAAGATTAAGCTATTATGTTCAATAGGTTAGATGTATTCAGTGAATTTTTAACTTAAGATATTTTCAACTTGCAGTGGGCTTAAGAGGCTGTAACTCTATTATAAGTTGAGGAGCATCTAGTACTTTACTTTAATAAGATTTTCCTGACTAGAGAAACTAGAGATGAGAAACTGTTTTATTTTGTAGCCCATAGGTCTGGCCCTCTCATCTACCCTTTCCAAGGACTTTCCAAGTCCTGCTTGGAAAGTGACCAACTTTTTCTTTAATTCATCACTTTCTTGCTGCCCTACATGCAATTAAGAAAATCCAGATGACACTTTCAACACTCTGCCTAGAGATCTCCTTAGGCAAATCCAAAATTCATTAGATACATTTTCCATCTTCCAAGTTACTGCAGGCAATAGTTTTGTCAATTATTTTGTAATGGCATTACACACATAATCATTTTGCCAGGCTTCCATTACACTTTCTTTATCTTGCTTCAAGTTTGTTAATAGTTTGCAACATTTTCCAAAGCCCACTTGTAACCAGTTGCAAAACTGATGCCACATATTTCAAGTTTTTCTTGAACTAAAAAGACAAGTTATGTGTGAGCACCTTATGTTAAGTATCAATTTCTCTTACTTTTTATTATCACAAACAAAAATTTCAATAAACCATCCCCACACGCAATGGTTTAAAACCATAGTGATATATTATTGCTCACAAAGCTTTAAATAGGATAGATGGCCCTTTGGTTTTGATTGTGCTCACTAAGTCCGCAATGCACTGTGGGTCAGATTGAAGGAGGCTTGACTGACCTTGATGGGCTCTCTCAAACCTGTGAGCATGACTGATGGTTGGCTACTCTTATCCATGTGCTTTTCACATCTTCCAAAGTTCTAGCCTAGGCATGTTCTCATGGCAAAGCCAGAGTCCAAAAAAAAAGCATTCAAGAATTTTGAGTCCCAAGTTTGGAAATAGTACACAGTCACCTCTGTTTGCTAAACTTAGTCACAAGACCAGCTCAGATTTGACAGAAAGCATCTCTTGATGGGAAGAGATTCAGAGACAGATGGTGAAGCCTGTTGATAAAGAAGGTTGTGGAAAATTAAGTCAATTTTTACAATCAGTCTACCTCACAGGTAAACAGAACTTTGGTATCTCTTTTCTGATGTTCATGCTTTATCAGAACAGCCAAGAATTGTGGTTCTTCCTATTAAAGAAAGAAAGATAAGCAACCTAGGGTTTAATCTGATCATAAACATAATCTACTATACATATAACAGTAAATATAAAAAAGAGAAGAAAATTAAAAACCTACCCACTCTAACTGAAGAAAATTACTAAAGTTAATTTGATGCTGTTTTCTTTAAAATGTTCTATATTCATTTGATATAGGCGCATATATGTTTGCAAAGTTAAGTTGATATGTATAGTTAATGCATTCTGCATTTTTCACTTAATATCATGAATACTCAACCATCATTTTAAAATATGGTTAAAACATTCAATGGCTTATTAATAGCTTATATCTATTTAAAACTTTATTACCACTTTTCTAATATTGTATGCCTCCAAGTTTTGTCAAGTTGATTTTTATGGCCTGAGAGAAAATTTCAAGTCTTTCAGTGTTTCAGACTCTATTGTTAGTCCAACAATCTTTAAAATTTGTTTGAATTTTACTCTTTGATATATAGAGATACATGGAAGATCTTCTCATGTAATGTAACACTTTCATTAAAAATACCACTCTGTCATTATCAATTTTTAAAATTTTAATTCAACCTTTTCTGATAGTGAGAATATTTTACATTTGTAAAACCATATTCTATCACAGCATTCTCTGATCTTCATTCTAAATTATTTCCCCTTCTAATCTCTTTTCTAATGCCCTGATATTTTCCTTTATAAACCAATCACAATTTTAACTACAAATTTTTCTTGGTAAATGATCTCACTTTAATATTTTGTATAATATATCTAAAACAAACCAATGAAACCCAGCTCTCTTTCTCTGACTCTTTCTGGACACAGGGTAATCAATATCTCTCTTTAGGACTGAATATAAGGTACTGTTAAATAAAATGAACTAGGAACTGAGTGGCTAGAGAACTTTCAGTCCCAGGTGACAATGGGAGAAGTACTGAAATCTATATTGTCTGAAGCCACTGGGTCTACCACTGATCAAAGTGAAAGGTGGTAAATTACGCACAAGTAGACCATGAAATGTATGCAGCAAATAAGAGTCAAATAGTCAAGCTATACAGTTCATAGAGAGTATTTTGAACCTGCTTGTAATTTTTATTTATTAAATAGCATAGTCTAAAACTATACTTTTTACTTTTTATTCCCACATGTTCACTTTGCTGTGAGATGCAAGGAGCTCTACTGAGCTTTGGCAGCAATGAGCTCTAAAAAAGTAAAATATAAGTTTAAAAATTAAGCACCAAATTTCCAGTTCTTATGAAATATCATTATCAACAGGTAAGATTTACAAAATGTTTTTAGACCCTCTCCCCAGTGATACAGGGATATAAAAAACAGAAAGCACAAATATTAAATAACCATTTGTTTTTACTTCAAAAGATAGTCGCTTTTTATTTTAAAAGTTGGGATGAAAAATGACAATTTAATGTGTAGTTTCAAAAAGTGAGTTTCCTTACAAAAGCAAATGATACTTTACTCAGTATAATTTTTTATTCATATCAAAACTGATCATTTAAATATTCTTATGTTAATATTTCATGTTCTATTCAAAATAAAATAAAGCTATGATCATTAATGGTATAATCCATTAGCAAAAGAATTCTACAGTTGAAAAATGCCATTTTTTAAATCAATAACATAGATGGTTTAAATAGAAAACCAGTTAATTTCAATAGTTTTGATATTTTTATTTAAATCATGCAATCTAAAGATGCAGAAATATATTGAAAGTTGAAGGTAAAACATTTAACATTATTGTGAATGCTATTGTAAATTCAGTTGAAAAGTTCAACATTAATGTTAAAATTATTTTTATCATTATATTTTACTGAAATAATAAGAATGCAAG
>PVKP010017206.1:0-14451 GCA_004027715.1 Plecturocebus donacophilus
GGCGCTGAGATTCGTAGCTCTTTTTTTGCCTGGGAATCTCCTGGGCTGGCTCCCTGATTCAGTCCCCTTTTTAATCTGCCTTCCCGTAGCTCCACTCGCCAGTTAAAAGTGCACACAGACCAGTGTATTTTGTATGGAAAACCGCCACGCCGGGGCACCGGCAAAGCAGCTGCGCCGAGCAAAGCAGTCATGCCGGCCAAAACAGCTGTGCTGGCCAAAACAGTTGCGCCAGCCAAAACAGCCGCACTGGCGACCTGTGGGGCTGCTCCGCCTGGGAATCTCCTGGTCTGGGGGTAATAAAAATTCGTTTGGAAATGTGACGTCCACTCACCCTCTGCACTTTCACTGGGAGCTGCAGTCCTGAGCTGCTCCTAATCGGCCATCTTGGATCCCATCTCCACATTATTCTTAAATGGAGGACAAATGTAATCATGTCATTAGGTGTTCCCAATTCTCACACTCAGTAATCACTTAATAAATATTTTTATTTGATTCTAGTGATTTAATACCCAGAGTGAAAATTAATCTTCATATAATTGCAAGAGAACTAATTAAGGCAGCAAAGTTATTGCTAAGATGCCTACTCAATAAAACCTGCAGATGTCCTTTCAATTAGAGTGGGAAATTAATGAATTCACATTTTTCCCTTAATTTACTATGCCTACATAAAATTTCTCCCAGGCTTTGAATAATTTCATTTTGTTTTTGTAGAAACAAAAAGAACACAGGCATTTTAAAATCTTACCATATCTTTATCTCGTGACTCTAAGTAGGTTCTTATCTAAAACCATCCCAGGAACATGCTTACAATCAGAACCGGATGATGTGAACCAATTACCCAGTCATGTTTTCTCTTCCTCAAATTAACCTGAGCACATGTGCAAAATCCCCTGGCCCAACCACACTGAATTTTATCATATTTCCTAATATTTATAGGAATTAAGAGATGAAACAATGCTGAATTAAGAGAGGATACAATAATGGCTGAAAAGTCCAAACTGGCCATTCTAAGATTCAGAATTATTCATTTATTTCAAGATGGACTCCCAATATGCATCACAGTAAAATAATAAAAAAGATAGTGTCACTGGGGCCAATGAGGTTGGGATTAAAATATTATAATTGCTATTACTTTGAAGAAATTAGTTAACCCTTCTGAACTTCAAATCCCTCATGAGTAAAATAGAAATAATAACTACCCAAGAGGTTAATATGAGGATTTGATGATCTGCTATCTACAAAGTGGTTAAACAGAGTACAGCTTCAAAACTCGTTGTATAATGTATATTCTTCAACTCTTCATAAAGTTTGGTATTCATAAGTATTTTTAATGTCACAAAAAATACGAATCCAGATATTACATCTCTAATACACTAGGTCAAAGATGTTTTAAGTATTTCTCTATCTATAGAAAAAAGAGACTTGATTAAATGAAAGTTTTAATTGTCAAGTAGAATTAGGTCAGCCATTGATGACATCTTACCATTTTTAAAAAGAATACATTACATATTATACATATTATATGCAGTCAGTCCTCCATACCCATGGGTTTCACATTTGTGGATCCAACTAATTGCATGTCAAAAATATGTTAATAAAAGTTTTGTCTGTACTGAGTATGTACATACTTTGTCTCTCATCATTATTCCCTAAACAATGTGGCATAACAACTATTTACATAGAATTTACATTGTATTAGGTATTATAAGTAATCTAGGGAATATTTAAAGTACACAGGAGGATGTGCATAGTTTCTATGCAAATACTACACCTTTCTTTATCAGGTACATGAGCATCCCCAGATTTTGGTACCCATGATAGGTTCTGGAACCTGCACACATTGGAAACCAAGGGATGATTATATATACATATACAACATATACACACTTAGTATAAATATGAAGTCCTCATATCATATTAGTAGTATTGAATGCAAATTTATTTCTGAAAAATTTACTTGTTTGTAATAAGAAAGAAAAATGAATAAAATACATGAAAAAATTTCTTACATTTGTTCTGGAAAGGGGGAGATCGACTCTTCATTAGCCCCAGTCCAGTATTTTCTATTTAAATTCAGTGTAGTCAAGAAAGTACAAATAATTAATTTTTTCATTGAGGTATTATTGACAAATGAATCATACTAATTAACGTATCCATTGCCTCATATATTCACATTTTTTGGTAAGAAAACAAGAGTATATAGCCTGTTGTTCCTAGGATATAAACCTGTGCAACATGTTACTGTATTGACTACTATAGGCGATTGTAACACAACCCTAACCATTTGCCTAAGTAAATCTAATCATAGGAAAGGTACAGTAAATATATAGTATAAAAGATAAAAAGGGTGTACTTGTCTGGGGCACTTACTATAAATGGAGCTTGTAGGACTGAAAGTTGCTCTGGGTGAGTCAGTGGATGAATATAAAGGCCTAGGTCATTATTGTACAGGACTGTGACTCTGTAAACACTGTCAACTTAAGCTACATTAAATTTATTTAAAATTTTTTTTAACTTTTTTTTTCTCTTTTTTTAAACATATATATTTTATTGTACTTTAAGTTCTGGGGTACCTGTGCAGATCATGCAGGATTGTTACATAGGTACATACATGGCAATGTGGTTTGCGGCCTCCATCTCCCTGTCACCTACATCTGGTATTTCTCCCCATGTTATCCCTCCCCAACCTGTTTACCCCATGCTCTCCCTCCCCTAGACCCCTCCAACAGACCCCAGTGTATGATGCTCCCCTCCCTGTGTCCATGTGTTCTCATTGTTCAACAACCACCTATGAGTGGGAACATAATGTGTTTGATTTTCTGTTCTTGTGTCAGTTTGCTGAGAATGATGGTTTCCAGATTCATACATGTCCCTACAAAGGACACAAACTCATCAATTTTTATGGCTGCATAGTATTCCATGGTGTATATGTGCCACATTTTTCTTGTCCAGTCTATCATCGATGGGCATTTGGGTTGGTTCCAGGTCTTTGCTATTGTAAATGGTGCCACAATGAATATATGTGTACATGTGTCTCTATAATAGAACGATTTATAATCCTTTGGATAAAATTTATTTTTCTTCAATAATAACAGTTTACTGTAGCTGTTTTATTTTATAAATTTTCAATATTTAAAAACTTCTGAATCATATAATAAAACTTGGCTTAAAACACAAACACAAATAACAAAGTTATTTTTCTTTATATTCTTATTCTGTAAGCTTTTTTTTTATTGTTAAAGTTTTCTATTTTTTAAAGTTTGCTTTCTAAATGACTAGCAATGCAGTCAGTTTGTTTGTACCAGAATCATATCAATGCAGGAATAATTTGTTGCTCTCAATGTTATGATGACTATGATGTCACTAGTCAATAAGAACTTTTTGGCTCCATTATAATCATATGGGACCACTGTCATATATGTAACCTTTCATGGGCTGAAATGTTATGCAGTGCATGACTGTACATTATCGTTATTAACTATAGTCACCATGCTGCCTTTTATCTCCAGAACTTTTCTTCTAACTGTAAGTTTGTATCCTTTGACCAACATACCCTTGTGCTCTCCAATTCACCCCCAGCCCCCTGACAACCACTGTTATACCCTCTGTTGATATGAGTTCAACTTTTTAGGAGTCTACATATAAGTGAGATCATGCCATATTTGTCATTCTGTGTCTGATTTATTTCAATTAACATAATATCCTTTAGGTTCATACATGTTGCAAATGACAGAACTTTTTTTTCTTTCTCTTTTAAGGTTGAATTTCATACACACAAATGCACATGCAAACACATATATCATACACATATATGTACATACACAGACATATATATATATATGTTCACACATATATAATCACATTTTCTTTATCCATTCATCTATCAATGGATACTTAGGTTGTTTCTGTCTCTTGGTTATTCTGAGTAATGCTGCAATGAACATGTAAGTGCAAATATCTTTTTGAAATAGTGATTTTATTTCCTCTCAATATATACTCAGAAGTCAGATTGCTGGATTATATGGCGGTTGTGTTTTTAATTTTTTAGGATACTTCCATACTATTTTCTATAATGGTTGTACTAATTTACCTTCTCACTAACAATGTATGAGGGTTCCTATTTCTCTACATCCTAGCCACCATTTGCTATATTTTGACACTTAGATAATAGCCATCTCTAACAGGTATGAGGTAATATGTCACTGTGGTTCTGATTTGCATTTCCCTGATGTTTAGTGATGGTGAGTATTTTTTTTTCACATATCTGTTTGCCATTTGTTTGTTTTTTCTTAAGAAATGCCTATACAGACCCTTTGCCCATTTTTAAATTATGTTATTTGGTTTCTTGTTATTGAGTTGTATGAGTTTCTTATATATTTTGGATACTAACCCCTTGTTATATATGGTTTACAAATATTTTCTACTATTATGTGGGTTTTTCACTTCATTGTTTCCTTCCTTTGTTGTGCAGCAACTCTTTAGTTTGATGTAGTCTCATACTTTATTTTTGTTTTTGTTACCTGGCTCTTGATGTCAAATTCTAAAATCATTGCTAAGACCAATGTCATGGAGGTTTCCCTTATGTTTTCTTCTAGAGGTTTTACATATTCAGGTCTTACATTTAAATCCTTAATGCATTTTGGGTTAATTTTTGTTTACTAAGCTGTAAGATAAGAATACAATTTCATTTTTTCCATGTGGATATAAAATTTCCATTTATTGAAGAAACTATCCTTACGAATCAATCATACATCCTTGATGCCTTTGTCAAAGATTAATTCACTTTATGTGTGTGTTTATTTCTAGGCTCTCTATTCTGTTCCATTAGTCTGTGTGTATATTTTCATGCCAATGCTACACTGTTTTATTATAGTTTTGTAATATAATATAAAATCAGAAATTGTGACATTCTCATCTTTGTTCTTAGTCAAGATTGCTTTAGCATTCATGGTTTTTTGTGGTTTTGTCTCAATTTTTAATTGTTTTTTCTGTTTCTGTGAAAAGTACCATTGAAATTTGAGAGGGAGTGCATAGAATATATATATTGTTATGAGTGATAGATACATTTTAAAAACATTGTCTTCTATGGATATTAAATACATTTTCATTTATTTGTGTCTTCTCCAGTTTCTTTTATTATTGTTTTCCAGATTTGAGTATAAAGACTTATCACTTCCTTGGTAAAGTTTATTCATATTTTATTTAATATTTATTTGTTAATCTTTATGGAATACATGAGAAAATTTGTTACTGCATACTCATCAAGTATTTTATTTTTGTGTGGCTATTGCAAATGATATTGTTTACTCTTTTGAATAATTTACTGTTGGTATATAGAAACACTACTGATTTTGTTATTGATTTTGTATTCTGCAACTTTATTATTTGTTCTGACAAATTTTTTGTGGAGTCTTTATGGCTTCTATATAAAAATTACATCATCTCTTAACAGAGACAATTTTACTTCTTTGTTTCCAATTGGATGCCTTTTTATTTGATTTTCTTCTCTAATTGCCCTGGCTAGGACTTCTAGTACTATGTTGAATAGAAATCATGAATGTGGGCATCTTGGTCTTATTCCTGAGCTTACAGTAAAAGCTTTCAGCTTTTTACCATTGAGTATGATGTTTGCTATAAACTTGTTATATATAGCCTTTATTATGTTGAAGTGCATTCCTACTATACCTATTATGTTGAAGTACATTTCTAATTTGTTGAAATATTATCTCATGAAAAGATGATGTTGAGTTTTATCAAATGTTTCTTTTTCTGCATCTATTGAGATGATCATATGACTTTCAACTTTTATTCTGTTTATATGGAATATTGTATTTATTGATTTGTACATGTTGAACTATTCTTTCATCCCAGGTATTAATCCTACTTCCTTATGCTATATGATCCTTCTAATGTGCTCTTAAATTCAGTTTGCTAGTATTTTTTTGAGGATTTCTGCTTCTATATTTATCATGGATATTGTTCTGTAGTTTTATTTTTATTTAATGTCCTTGTCTAACTTTGCTATCAGGAATTCTGACCTTAAAATGAGTGTGTAAATGTCCCTTCCTCTTCAAAGTTTTATAATAGTTTAAGAAGAATTGGCATTATAAGTTTAGTGGGCTTTACTTTGTTGGGAAGTTTTGATTACTGAGTCAATCTCCTTAATGTTATTTGTCTTTGTAGATTTTTTGTTTCTTCATAATTAAGTCTTAAAAGATTGTATATTTCTAGGATTTTTCCATTCTTTTAGGTTAACCAGTTTGTTGGCACACATTGTTGATAGTAGTCTCTTATGTTCATTTTTATTTCTGTGGTATAATTTGATATGTCTCCTCTTACAATTCTGATTTTAGATGTATCTTCATTTATTTTTCTAGTTTAGATAAGGGTTTGTTAAATTTGTTTAACTTTTCAAAAAAAACCAAGTTAGATTCTTGATTTTTTTCTAGTGCATATTTTATTTATTTCTGCTTTGATCTTTATTATTTCCTTTCCAGATTCTAACTTCAAGCTTAGATTGTTCTTTTTCCAGTTCGTTGAGATGCAAAGTTAAGTTGTTTGTTTGAGATCTTTTTATTTTCTTAACATATGGATTTATGACAACAAACTTGTAAGAACTGTTTTTGCTGCATCCCATAAGTTTTGGTATGTTATGTTTCCATTTTCATTTGTTAGAAGACATTTTTTATTTAACTTTTATTTATTCTTTGGCCCATAGATTAGGTGTGTGTTGTTTAATTTCCACATATTTGTGAATGTTCCAGTTTTCTTCCTGTTATTGATTTCTGATTTCATACCATCGTGGCCAAAAATTATACATCAGATGATATAATTATTCCTAAGTTTGTTAACACTTTGTATGTGCCCCAATATATTATCTATTCTTGAGAATGTTTTGTGTGCACATAAGAAGAATGTATATTTTAGTGCTGAATGAAAGGTTCTATAAATATCTATTAGGTTTACTTTGAAGTGAATTTAATTCCAATCCTTGCTTACTGATTTTCTGACCAGATGATCTGTCCATTGTTGAAAATTGGGTATTGAAATCCTGTAGTATTACTGTATTGCTGTGTATTTAACCCTTCAGTTCTGTTAACATTTGCTTTAGAGGTTCTAATGTTGAATATATAGATAAATACATATTATATATATATATATATATATACACACACACACACACACACACACACACACACACACACCCAGTTATATCTGCTTATTGAATTGTCTTGTTAATTATACAATCATCTTTATTGTTCCATGTTACAGTTTTAATTTTACTTTCTCTCTCCTATTTGGACACTGTTTTATTTCTCTTACCCAATTGCTTTGTCTAGGACTTCTAATACTAAGTTGAACAAGAGTGGTGAGAGAAGGCATCCTTGTCTTTTGTTGGTTTTCAGGAAGAATGCTTTCAGCTTCTGTTCATTCATATGATGTTGGCTGTGTGTTTGTCATAGATGACTCTTATTTTGAGGTATGTTCCTTTAATACCTAGTTTATTAAGAGTTTTTAGCATGATGGAGTGTTGAATTTTATTGAGTCTTTTCTGCATCTATTGGGATAATCACATGGTTTTTGTTTTTAGTTCTCTTTATGTGATGAATAAAATTTTTTGATTTGCCTATTTCAAACCATTGTCGTAGCTCAGGGATAAAGGCTATTTGATCATGGTGGATAAGTTTTTTGATGTGCTGCTGGATTCACTTAGCCAGTGTTTTGTTAAAGATTTTTGTATCAAGAAAGTTGGTCTGATGTTTTCTTTTTTGTTGTGTGTCTGTCAGGTTTTCGTATCAGAATGATGTTGGCCTCATAGAATGAGTGAGGAAGGAGTTCCTTTCCCTCAATTAATTTTAATAGTTCCAGTAGAAATGGTACCAGCTCTTCTTTGTACCACTGGTAGAATTCAGTTGTAAATCCAACTGGTCCTGGGCGTCTTTTTGTTGGTAGGCTATTTATTACTGCCTCAATTTTGAAGCTTATTATTGGTCTGTTCGGAGATTTAATTTCTTCCTTGTTCAGTCTTGGGAGGATGTACATGTCCAGTAATTTATCCATTTATTCTATATTTTCTAGTTTATATGCATAAAGGTGTTTATAATATTCTCTGATGATTATTGGAATTTCTGTGTGGTCAGTGGTAATATCCCCTTTGTCATTTCTGATTGAGTTTATTTATATTCTCTCTCTTCTTTATTAGTCTAGCTAGCAGTCAATTTTATTATTTTTTTCAAAAAAATCAACTCCTGGGTTAGTTGATTTTTAAAATTTTTTATGTACGTTTTTCAATCTCCTTCAGTTCAGTTCTGATTTTGGTTTATTCTTGTCTTCTGCTAGCTTTGTGATTTGTTTGCTCTTGCTTCTCCAATTTAGTTGTAATATTAGGTTGTTAAGTGGATATCTTTCTAAGTTTTTGATTTGAATATTTATTGCTCTAAACTTCCCATCTAAAACTGCCTTAGCTGTGTCCCAGAGACTATGACATGTATCTTTGTTCTCATTAGTTTGAAAAAAAAAAAAAAAAAACTTCTTGATTTCTGTCTTAGTTTCATTATTTACCCAAATGTCATCCAGGAGCAAACTATTCAATTTCCATGCAATTGTACAGTTTTGAGCAAATTTCTTAATCTTGATTTCTAATTTGATTGTGTTGTAGTCTGAGAGCATGCTCGTTATTATTTCATATCGCTTGCATTTGCTGAGGAATATTTTATATTCAATTATGTGATCAATTTTAGATTAAGTGTCATGTGGCAGTGAAAAGAACATATATTCTGTTGTTTTTGTCTGGAGAGCTTTGTAGCTGTCTATTAGGTCCATTTGATCCAGTACTGAGTTCAGGTCCTCAAAATCTCTTTTAATTTTCTGCCTTGATAATCCATCTAATATTGTCAGTGGGATATTGATTTCTCCCACTATTATTGTGTGGTTGTTTATGTCTCTTTGTAAGTCTCTGAGAATTTGCTTTATGAATCTGGGTGCTTCTGTGTTGGGTGTATATATATATTTAGGATAGTTAGGTCTTCTTGTTGAATTGAACCCTTTATTATTATGTAATATCCTTTTTCTTTTTTGATTTTTGTTGGTTTAAAGTCTGTTTTGTCTGAAATTAGTATTGCAAACCATTATTTTTTGTTTCTCATTTGCTTGGTAGATTTTTCTCCATCCCTTTATTTTGAGCTTTTGTTTGTCATTGCATATAACAAGGGTCTTCTGAAGACAGCATACCAATGGGTCTTGGTTCTTTATCCAGCTTGCCATTCTGTGCCTTTTACTTGGTACATTTAGCCTGTTTTTATTCAATGATAGTATTGATATGTGTGGATTTGATCCTGTCATTATGATGTTAGATGATTATTATAAATGCTTGTTTGTGTGGTTGCTTTATAGTATCACTGGTCTGTGTACTTAAGTGTGTTTTGTGGTGGCTGGTAATGTTTTTTCCTGTCCATATTAAGTGTTTCCTTCAGGAGTTCTTGTAAGGTAGGGCTGGTGGTAACAAATTATCTCAGCATTTGCTTCTTTGGAAAGGGTCTTATTTCTTCTTTGCTTATGATGCTTAGTTTGGCCAGATATGAAACTCTGGGTTGGAATTCCTTTTCTTTAGGAATTTTGAATATTGACTCCTAATCTCTTCTGGTTTGTAGGGTTTCTGCTGGGAAGTCTGCTGTTACCGTGATGGACGTCTCTTTGTTGGTGACCTGACCTTCCTCTCTAGCAGGCTTTAGCATTTTTTCTTTCATTTCAGCCTTAGAGAGTCTGATGACTATGTGTCTTGAGGTTAATTTTCTTGTTAGGTACCAACGAGTTGTAAATTTGGTCTCTTTATATAAATCCATGTTTTTCAGAGTTTTTGTCATTCTTTTCTATTTCTGTCTGACTATTGTGTATCAGAAAGGCAATCTTCAGGCTCTGAGATTCTTTCCATCACTTGTTCTGTTTTACTATGAATACTTGCTATTGCATTATGAAACTCTTGTAGTGTGTTTTTCAGCTCTGTCAGGTCAGTTACATTCTATTTTACAATGGCTTTTTTTTTTTTTTCTGGCAGCTCCTGTATTGTTTTGTTGTGTTTCTTAGTTTCCTTGGATTGAGTTTCAATATACTTTTGCATCTCAATGATCTTGGTTCTTATCCATATTCAGAATTTGATTTCTGCCATTTCAGTCATCTCAGCCCAGTTCAAAACCCTTGCTGGAGAGGTGATGCAGTCTTTGAAGTTAGGTCCTTGAAGGTAGTGGCTCCTTGAAGTTAGGAACCCATTGTGCTGGATGGGCCATGGTGCTCCTGGACCACTGGTCACTATACTCGAATGGGCGGTGTCAGCCAAAGCTTTTCATAGTGCAGTGGCAGTGGTACTCATCCTCATTCACATTTGCCAGCAGCACTGGCAGTACAGCTGGATGCTGCAGCAGGGTGCTAGCAGGTGCCAGGGTGCTTGCCTCCATGTGGGCATTTACTCCAGTGACGCAGACAGCATGATTAAAGGAGTAGGGGACCCCTGCTGTCAACTGCATGTTGCCGGATTAGTGGTGTTGTTAGCATGGGGACAGGGCACTGGCAGGTGCCGGTATGTGTATGTTCTCTGTCCAACAGAGTCAAGGGTGGTTTCTCAGGTTAGGAGAGGGTCTGCTGCTCTCTATGCCTAGTCTCACTGCCTTGGCAGTGTTGTCACAGGGTAGGGTGCTGGTGAGGTGAAGCTGTCTGGCTCTGTGTCTATCAAGGCTCTAACTCCAATGATGGTTCAGTAAGGGAAGGTGGGAGTGCACTCTTGTTGCAGCAGTGGCAGGGCAGGGTGCATGCCCACAGCCGCACTGGTGGGACAAAGAAGGCAGAATCCACCCATGCACATGTGCACCACAGAGTGATGTAGAAGCTTCCTGTTGGCCCAGGGGAAGCTGCAGTATGGGGAGAAAGTGGACATGCCCTTATGGGCTGACCGAATGGAGTTCTCCATTTGTCAGTCACAGTCCACCTGCACAAGAGCTATGATATGGGCCCCAGGGCACACAAGGCTGTCCTGCAGGCAGAAACTGCCAGACTGGGGCCCTGCGAAAGGCTAGCAGACTAATGGGTGCTCAGGTTTGACCAGCCCCATCTGATGGGCAAGACTACCCTGCAGAATTTTGGTTCCACAGTTCCCCTAGGGCTAATGTCTCCTATGAAGGCAAGCTGGGCCTAGGGAGATGGGCTTCCCTGGGCATACGCCTGCAGTGAACCCTCTGGGATCCCCTTTAGCTGCTGTACTCTCTTCACCACTTCTCTAAACAACTCTCCCTGCAACTTGAGTGTCCATGGTGGTCAAGGGGCCTCCTCCTGCCAGGATTCCAGGAGCCTGTGGCAAGAGTAGGTTGCTCCTTTCCAATTCAACTCATTCATTCTCCCAGAGTCACTGAGGGCAAGGAATGAGTACAATTGCCTGGTAACCCCTTGCAGGTTCCCAGCTTCCTCTGTCTTCAGCCCAGGTTATATGTCTTCCCTCCATCCACTCTTGTTTCTTCCCACTGAAGATCTGTCAGGAGTGTACCAGTTATCTCAATCCCTTGGTAGCACCTTTTCCACCTGGATGCATCTAGTCAGCCATGCTGCCACCTCTACTATGTACATTTTCTTTACCCAGTCTACCGTTGATAAGCATTTAGGTTAATTCCATGTTTTTGGTATTGTGAATAATGCTACAATGAAGATACATGTGCATATGTCTTTATAGTAGAACAATTTATATTCTTTTGGGTATAAACTCAGTAATTGGATTGCTGGGTCAAATGGTAATTCTGTTGAGTTAATAAATCACCAAATTTCTTTCTACATGGCTCAACTAATTTATACTCCCACCAGCAGCATATAAGCATTCACTTTTCTCTGCAATCTCACAAGCATCTGTTACTTTTTGACTTTTAAATAGTAGCCATTCTGACTTGTGTGAGACAGGATCTCATTGTGGTTTTGATATGCATTCTCTAATTACTAGTTATGTGGAACATTTTTTCATAAGCTTATTGGCTGCATGTTTGTCTTCTTTTGAAAAATACCTGTTCTTGTCCTTTGCCTACTGTATTAGTCCATTCTTGCATTGCTATAAACAAATATCTGAGAGACTGAGTGATATGATTTGTCTGTGTCCCCACCCAAATATCATCTTGAATTGTAGTTCCCATTTTCTGTATATGTCATGGGAGGGACCCTGTCAGAGGTAATTGAATCGTGAGGTCAATTATCTCCCTGCTGTTCTCGTGACAATAAGTGAGTTCTCATGAAAGCTGATGGTTTTATAATGGTGTTTTCCTCTTCACTTCTGCATTTCTTCTTCACTCTACACTTCTCCTTCCTGCTATCATGTAAAGAAAAACATGTTTGCTTCTCCTACTGCCATGATTATAAATTTCATGAGGCCTTCACAGCCATGCTGAACTGTGAGGCAATTAAACTTCTTTCCTTTATAAATTATCCAGTCTCAGGTATATCTTTATTAGCAGCATGAGAACAGACTAAAACAGTGAATTGATACTAGTAGTGGGAAGCTGCTGTAAAGACTCCTGAAAATGTGGAAGGGACTTTGCAACTGGATAATAGGCAGAGGTTGGAACAGTTTGGAGGGCTCAGAAGAATACAGGAATATGTGGGAAAGTTTGGAACTTCCTAGAGACTTGTTGAATGGCTTTGACCAAAATGCTGATAGGGATATAAATAATAAAGTCCAGACTGAGGTGGTCTCAGATGGAGATGAAGAACATGTTGGGAACTGGAATTAAGGTGACTCTTGCTATGTTTTAGCAAAGGGACTGGTGGTATTTTTTTTTACCTGCTCTAGAGATCTGTGGAATTTTGAACTTGAGAGAGACAATTTAGGATATCTGGCAGAAGAAATTTCCAGGCAGCAAAGCATTCAAAAGGTGACTTGAGTGTTGTTAAAATCATTTAGTTGTATTTATTCACAATGATATGGTTTGGAATTAAAACTTATGTTTAAAGGAGCGGCAAAAATAAAAGTTCAAAAAATTTGCAGCCTGATGATGCATTAGTAAAAAACTATTTCATGAGGAGAAATTCAAGTCACCTGCAGAAATTTGCATAAAGTAACAAGAAGCCAACTGTTAGTTGCCAAGACAATGGGGAAATATCTCGAGACTATGTCAGAGACCTTTGCAGCAGCCATTCTCATCACAGGTCCAGGGGTCTAGGAGGAAAAAATGATTTTATGAGCTGGACCCAGAGCCCCCCTGCTGCGTGCAGCCTAGGAACTTAGTGTCATGCATCCCAGCTATGCCAGCCATACCTAGAAGGGCCCAAGGTACAACTTGGGCTATTGCTTCTGAGGGCGCAAGCCCCAAGGCTTGTCATATTCCATGTGATGTTAAGCCTGCAGGTGCACAGAGTCAAGAATTGAGGTTTGGAAACCTCTATGCATATTTCACATGTATAAAAATGCCTGGATGTCCAGGCAGAAGTTTGCTGCAGGGGTGGGGCCCTCATGCAGAACCTCTGCTAGGGCAGTGTGGAAGGGAAATGTGAGATTGGAGCCCCCACACAGAGTCCTGATTGGGGCACTACCTAGTGGAACTGTGAGAGGAGGGCCACCATTCTTTAAACCGCAGAATGGTAGATACACTGACAGCTTACATTGTGTACCTGGAAAACTCCAGACACTCAATGCCAGCCCATGAAAGGATCCAGCCAGGGGGCTATAGCCTGCAAAGCCACAGGGATGGAGCTGAACAAGGCCATGGGAATCCACCTCTTGCACCAGTGCCACCTGGATGTGAGACATGGGGTCAAAGAAGATCACTTTGGAATTTAAGGTTTAATGACTGCTTTATTGAATTTTAGCACAGGGCCTATAACCCCTTTGTTTTAGCCACATTCTCCCATTTGGAACAGATGTATTTCCCCAATACTCTACCCCTATTTTATCTAGAAAGTACATAACTTGCTTTTAAGTTTACAGACTCATAGGTGGAAGGGACTTGCTTTGTCTCAGATGAGACTTTGGACTTGGACTTTTGAGTTAATTCTGGAATAAGTTAAGACTTTTGGGGACTGTTGGGAAGGCATGATTATGTTTGAAATGTGAGGACATGAGGTTTGGAAGGGGCCGAGGTAGAAAGATATGGTTTGGCTGTATGCCCAAACAAATCTCATCTTGAATTATAGTTCCCCAAATCCCCACATGTCTTGGGAGGGACTTCATGGGATTTAATTGTATCATGTGGGATGTTACCTCCATACTGTGTTTGTGATAATGAGGGAGTTTTTTTATAAGATCTGATGGTTTTATAAGAGGTTTTTACCCACCTTCACTCTGCACATCTCCTTCCTGCAGCCATGATTTACTTCCACTTCTGCCATGACTGTAAGTTTCTTGTGGTCTTCCCAGCCATACCTAACTGTGAGTCAATTAAACCTCTCTTATATGTTACCTGGTCTTGGGTATGTCTTCATTAGCAATGT